>MDKJ01213336.1:0-45688 GCA_005239525.1 Nicotiana knightiana | reverse complement strand
GATGCAACAGTCGGGTGCAACACTTCAGGAGGTTGATGAATAAAATTCGCATGGAATTGACAACCCTTACATCTTCAAGCGTAGTTCAAGCAGTCTTTTACCATCGTTGGCCAATAATATCCCATCCTTTTTATATGGAAGTGGAGCTTTGGTCCAGACTGGTGCGGCCCACATACCCCAGAATGTGCCTCTTGCAAAGCTTGGAGTGCTTCTTCTTCCCCTAAGCATCGCAAGAGTACTCCCTCGAATGACCTTTGGTATAGAGTGTCTTTGTAGTAAAGGAAGCGAGGTGCACGACGACGGATTTCAGACCTTGTCCTCGGATTTTCTGGAAGTATCCCATAGCACAAGTAGTCGATAATGGGTTGTCTCCATTCTTCTTTCTCAACTTCAGAAACAACGACAAGATGCTTGAGTTTATTCTCTTCACATTCAACCTCATTTAGTGGCGGTACTACCCATTTTTGGCAGACAGTAACTTGCGCTTGATCAGGCAGGGTTAACGATGAAGCCAAGGCAGCTAAAGCATCAGCCTTCTTATTTTCTTTCCTTGGCACATGCTGAATAGTCACATCATCGAGCCACCCCATTAAATTTTTTAGCGTAATCATGATATGGGCGTAGTTCAGGCTTCTTAACCTCGTAACTACCCAAAAGCTTATTGACCACTATCTAGGAGTCACCAAAGACTTGCAACTGTAATTGTTTCATATCAACGGCCATTTCAAGCCCAAGTATTAATGTTTGATACTCAGCAACATTGTTGGAACAGAGTTGTGTCAAGGTGAAGGAGTAGGGCAAGACTTTACCTTGGGAAGTGATAAATACTACGCCAGCACCAGCTCCCCTGCGATGCGCAGCACCATCAAAGTAATCTACCATGGAGGTTGAACTTCAACGACCATTGCGTCCTCGTCAGGTAGTTTGTCAGTTAGCTCCCAATCATCAGGTATCGGATGATCTGCCAAGAAGTCTATCAATGCTTGTCCTTTTACAGCCTTTTGAGGGATGTACAAGATCTCGAATTATTGAAATTGGAGATACCATCTCTCTAGTCTATCACTAAGAATAGGTTTTGACATCACGAACTTGATGGGATTTGCTTTGGAAACAAGACGGGCAACATGAGCTTGAAAGTAGTGCTTCAACTTTTGAATTGAGAAGACTAGCGCCAAACACAACTTTTCAATTGGCGAATAATTCAGCTCATTTGGTGTCATCATCCTGCTCAAGTATAAAGGGAGTTTTCTTTCCCCTCACCATTTTCTTGGGCCAACAATGCTCCAACAGACCTTTCTTGTGCCGCAATGTATAATATCAATGGCTTTCCAGGTATAGGAGCTGCTAAAACTGGAGGCTTCATCAAGTAGGCTTTGATACTTTCGAAAGCGTTGCTAGAAGCTTGGTTCACTTGAAAGGAACACCTTTCTTCATTAGGCAACTAGGTTCGAGATGAATCTCCTAAGGTATGCTAGATTTCCTTGCAGACTTTTCAATTCATGAATATCCCGAGGCTCGGTAATTTTCAAAATAACATCCGCTTTGGCTTGATCAATTTCAATCCCTCGATGTCGAACAATGAAACCAAGGAACTTTCCATAAGTAACTCCAAAGGCACATTTCAATGGGTTCATCCTAAGTTGGTACCTCCGGAGCAACTCAAATACCATTCTCAAGTCTGTCAAGTAGTTGCCCTTCTTTCTTGATTTTACCACCAAGTCGTCAACATAGCATTCGAAATTCTTGTGGAGAAGATGGTCGAAAATATTCTGCATAGCCCTTTGGTACGTAGCACCAGCGTTCTTCAAGCCAAAAGGCATCACCTTGTAGCAATAAATACCCCTGGGGGTGCGGAATGCAATAAGCTCTTCATTTTTTGGTGCCATGCGGATTTGATTATAGCCCGACGAACCGTCCATGAAAGACATTGCTTCATAACCAGTAGTAGCATCGATCATCAACTCTGGAATAGGAAGCGGGAATTCATCTTTGGGACACGCATTGTTGAGATCCCTGAAGTCAACACATACTCGAATCTGGCCATTCTTCTTCCTTACAGGGACAATACTTGAAACCCATGTTGGGTATTTAACCTCCCAAATAAATCTCGCTTCAATGAGTTTGTTAACTTCGGTTTCAATCAGAGGAACCAAGTTTGGCCTAAAGCGCCTTTGAGCTTGCTTAACAGGACGAGCGCCATTCTTGACCGCAAGGTGATGGACTGCCACTTTAGGTTCCAAGCTAGGCATTTCTTTGTAACTCCAAGCAAAGACATCCCTAAACTCCCTGAGTAACTCAATATAAGTGCTTTCTTCATCAACTTCTAGTAAAGCACTTAGGTATGTGGGTCTTGGTTCTTCATCAGTGTCAAGGTTAACTTCTTTTAAAGCATCAACAATTGCTTTCACCCCTTCTTCAAGTTTCGGGGGAGCATCTTTCGCATCTTCATTTTCTTGAGGGTCCCCATCATTGAAGGATATGTGATAACACGATGAAACATCGTCCAATTTCTCATCATCCTCCACTAGAGATAAAACACCATGCTCGCTTTGTGCAGTAACATGATACGAAGAACACAAAACTTTCTTTGTCTTCATCATGTTCTTTAGTGTATACCACAGTGTATGGCTTCACCTTCAGTACTTCATCACACGAGACCATGACTTCTATTTGTTGCCTCATTCTAGAAGGAACCAAACTTTGAAAATCTTTAGAGACCCTCTGAATTTTGGTCAAATCGGTTGTTCTTGTATTTTGATAATTTCTCTGGAACTTATTCACCTTCTTTAATGGACCCAATCTCTCAAATACAGAAGTCCTCACAGTTGATTTTCCAAGTCTGTCAAAAACAGAAGGCATGTTAGATACGGCATATTCGTTTTCTATAGTTATGTGATTGCTACTCGCCCTTCTGATTGAGATGCGCACTGGTGACGGTTGCTTGTATCCCAAACCTTCACGTGGTTGCCTCGTTGCAGCTTGTGATGGGAGATTCCCTAACTTTGACGGCTCATCGGGATTGTATCCAGCTTTCACAAATAGCTTGTAAACGTTAGGATCAAAACCTTCATCTGTTCGCTTTGTAGGGAGTTCCACATTCTGCAAACGATTTTGAGCTACAAACCCTGCAAGCAGCTTCGAGGACAACTTTACTGCCTCAATTCGTTTCACCGGAAGAGTTAACTCCTTTAGTGTGTTGGTTTGGAGATTAGATGATTCTCCCTCGTCTTTCTTCCTTTCAGGGACATATTGGAGCTTAGGACTTACTTTCTTTCCATAAGATGCAATATCCCCTCTATGAGATTTATTCACGTTGGGTTGTTCCTCCTTAGTAACAACCTTGGCTTTACCGATAGTTACCTCAGCTCTTTTAGTTATGGGCTCGTCATTCTTGCTTTTTATGTCATCATAAACTTTTATCTCCTTCACAATGTGGTTTTTCAAGTAGAACTTTGCATTAGCGAAGTGTGACTTTGCCTCAGTGGATGGCGCATCATCGGAAATTATCGTCTTCTCGACTTCACCCTTGTAGTATTTTAAACATTGATGGTACGTAGACGAAACTACTTTATTCTCATGTATCAAGGCCTTCCAAGCAAGACATTGTATGAAGTCTTCGCATCTATCACATGCAGCCATGCACTTGATTGCATATCTTCAATCGTGATTCCCAGCCTGATCGCGCTTATGGCTCTTTTCCCCCCTTGGATCATCACATGACTTTCTGAGAGTTCGTTCATGGGAATACCAAGTCGTTTCACAGTGTGAATTGGCAAAATATTCACTGAGGATCCTCCATCAATGAAAATTCGCTTTACCCTTTCATCACACATATAGCCAACCACGTACAATGGGCGATTATGAGGAGTGTCACCTAGCAGAAGATCGTCACTTGTGAAAGTGACTTTTTCCTCACAAGCATCAATTTCTTGAGTAGTGGAGTCGATGAGCTTCTCCGAAGATGGTGCCGATGGTAGGTCATCACTCCTTTCTTTCCCTTAGTCAGTATGGAAACAAAAGGCATCAATACCCCCATGGGATATCTTCGTGCAGAACCAACTTGGTAAAAACTCCTCCAAGGTCACTGGATGTCGTGGCTTTTGAGGGTGTTACACCTCCACTTTCGCTTTCTTTACGTGCTTAACTGGGTTCCATCTCCTAGGTCTTTTCACCATTATCTTCCTCGTTGGTTGTTCCATTGATCCTTTTCGTGGGCCCCTTTTGTGGCGCCTACGATGAGTCACCAACGTCCAACCTTCATCATCCTCAGGTTGACCGTCTTCAACCTTGTTGTTCTCTAGTAATTCTTCATCTTTACTTTCTTTGGAACTACATAATTCGTCAGGATTGAATGAGTCAAATATGATAGAGACTTGGTTTGCGCTTGCTTTCTCATCTTCAAGCACGATCTTCTTTTCACGAGCCAAGTCCATAACTTTGTCCTTGAATACAAAGCACTTCCCCAGAGGGTGGCTCACAAGTCGATGATATTTGCAGTAATTTGGGTCGTCGATTTTCTCAGCTTCATTTGTTCGCGTCATCTCCGAAAGTTCAATGAGATTTAACTCGGGGAATTCTTCAAAAATAGTCGGCACGTCAGAATCTAGAAATGGGTACTCTTGCATTTATTTTAGAGTCAACTTTCCACTTGGCTTATCTTGAAACGGAGTGGATTTCATACTCTTCTTCTTGCTCACCTTCGTCATGAACTTCACAGGTGATGTGTTGACATTCATAGCTTCTTTATTTTCAGATCTCGGTACAAACTTGCTCCATTTTTTGACTTCTTGCTTGTCGTTCCCTTTGCGATGTTCATAGATGGGCAACCTTTCATTCCCAGCAGAGGCCATGCTCAATTCCATGTCATGGGCACGAGTTGCAAGTTCTTCAAATGTGCCAGGCTTGATACCTTAAAAGATGTAGCGCAACACCCAATGCATACCTTGGATGCACATCTCTATGCCAGAAGCTTCACTAAGCCTGTCTTTACAGTTGAGGCTTGCATTCCTCCAACGATTGATAAAGTCGATAACTAGTTCACTCTTCCGTTGACGAGTACTTGTGAGTTCTATCATACTCACAGTATGTCTCGTGCTATAAAAGCGATTGAGAAATTCTTGTTCTAGTTGATCCCAGCTACCAACAGATCCAGCCTCGAGGTCCGTGTACCAATAAAAAGCATTTCCTTTTAATGAGCGGACAAACTTCTTGACAAGGTAATCTCCATAAGTCCCAACATTGTTGCACGTCTCAACGAAGTGTGCCACATGTTGCTTTAGATTGCCTTTGTCATCAAACTGTTGAAATTTTCGGAGGTTGATAGCCAGCGGGCATCTTCAACATATTGATCCTTGAAGTGTACGGCTTTGCATAGGTAAATGAGGACTTGGAAGCAACTTAATATTTTTTTTTTTATAGTCTCTTCAATAAACTCCTTTAGTTGATTGATTGGAATCATCCCTTCCGAAGAGACTGGAATTTCCTTAGTGGATGCAACTTGTCATGGGGGAGCATCAATCTCTTAGACTTCTGGGAGTTTGCCAGGTGCATGGGTGGATTATTTTTCCATCAAGATTCCCACCCTATATGTTAGCTTGTCGATTCTAGCATCTTGATTTTGCATGCATTTGGTCAAGCAAGCGATTGCTTCCGTCAAGTTTGCCAACTGCTCCTCCACATATGAAGTGTTTGTTACCATGGCTTGCATGATTGTCATGGACGATGGAGAGTAGCATGGATTTTCACACAGATTGATCCTTGATTGGCTCACGCTATGTGGTGTAAGTGGGGAGGATCCATCACTTGAAGCGTCATCATCTTCCTTCACAACAGAGTGATTGGATTCGGAGAGGTTAAGCAGAGCAAGAGTTTTCTCACTCTACTCTACTCTTAGTTCTTTAGGTTCTGCCCCCTCCAGTGTATGACTGCCTTGGGATTCCTGTGAGATCCCTCTGAACTCTGATGCACTGGGGGTTGGCCCTTCCACACTACACTTACTCAATTATGGTTATGAAATCTGGGTGTGAGCACTGCCCGGGATCCCTTGAGGTCCTTAGGGAACTCCGACACACCCGGATATGAGAAAGGCTATGAAACATTTGGGCACTTGATGTTTTGGGAATTTGGACCTGTTTTTTAGGCTCCCTATAGTGTAACTTCTTATTTTTCCTTATCTACTTGTGTAATTCATTCACATCGGTTTGTAATAATTGTTGCAAACGAATATTGGGGATTGAAAGTGAAAAGGGGAGGGTAGCCATGTCTGTTGTCGATGGGGTAGAAACCATGCCTTAGGTTTATATTTCTATGTGCACATTAGAATCCATGTTTAGGACCAATACATGCAAAGCGTAACATACATTAGATATCATGCTCTTAAGTTTCATGTATACCTTTTCAGCATCACATTATTTTATCACTTAGAAACCATGCTTCGGGGCTAAATAATAGCGCTAACATGAACTGTTGTTCCTGCACATTTTTGAAGTCATGCTTAACAATGTTGTAATCTTTTTTTGTGCATCCTGCTCTGCATATCCTGAGATCATGCTATGCATTTAGAAATCCTGCTTTAGGAACTCTGCATATAAAGCATTCTGCATTTTATATGCGCATTAGATACCATGTTTTAGGACCTCACTAAGTCACACCTAGCTAAGCTACTGATGCATGAAAAGGGATATAAAATAGTTTCACATCTAATTATCTTGCTCTTAATAGAACTAGTAACAATCCCTCCATAATCATATCACCTAAAATATCATGTTTTAGGTGAAACAACCTCTAAACTGTTTTAAATAATTCTGGTAACTATTGTGCATTCCCCCACGCCTAGGCAAGCCTTAGGTAACCAACTTTTATAAAACTGGAAGACTGTTGCTTTGTGTTTACTGCCTAATGGTCAACAAGCTTAAAATCATTAGGCAAACTGATTAGGTCCTGCTTCTGGGTTTATAAAATTGAAACTGCATATCTTCTATGTTTTGACATTCACTTAGACATCATGTTCTAGGATCCTGCTTAATAATACTACCCTTGTTTGTGTTTGAGACGTGTTGTTTACATGCAATATTTGTGGAGGTAAACTTGAGCCTCTTAATTGCATCTTTCCTGTTTTATCTGTTCAAGTCCTATCTGTTCTTGCATGCCGCCTAGTATTTTCTCCTTCAACCTTAAGGGTCTGTCTAGAACTGCCTATAGGTAGAGGTCCTAAAATCCTCCAGGGCCATTAAGAAGGGACGGGTAACAACACGCATAGAGATCGTTAAACAACACTCGATTTAATAACCGCTAAGGGGTGGGAAAGGGTAGATATGGATATGATATCCGGTGCGCTAATGCAATGTGTAGCCCCTCTTCTGATGAGGGATTACCGGGCATTGTACTGATGTTGTCCTATAGGATAAACAACCTAGGACCCCCTATCCCTTACATATGTGTGTTTAGATCATAACTCTTTCAAAACTTTATATTTATGCCTAGACTCTAAATCTTTTAATCTTTAGCACACATGTGTGCTTAGACTGCGAATCTTCTCAAAATCTTTATTTGTTTACCTATGTGTTTTATTTGCTTATGTGTTACCTGTTTTAAAATTCACAAAACTTGTTTGGCCGGGAATCACAGTTGTGGACTTTGAGGGGTGCCTAATACCTTCCATTTGGAGTAATTTCAAGCCCTTACCTAATCTCTGGTTATTCAATTAGTGTTATTGTGACCCCTTAATAGGTGCCCTAACGCACCTTAAAATCGTTAGGTGACGACTTTTCAATTCCTTATCCCTTTCCCAAAAGGAAACGAGTTGTCCCAATAATGTCGAATACCCTAACCGATCCGAAAGGGGAGGAAAGAGGGGGGCGCGACAATGATATTATTAGAAATTGGTTAATGTTTGATCTCATTAGTATCAGGTCCGTATTTTAGTTATGGAGCCCGGAACAGATCCGTTATGATATTTATACATTATCTGTGAAATTTGGTGAGAAATGGAACTGATTTGACGTGATTCAGACGTCCGGTTGTGAAAATAGGAATTTTAAAGTGTTCTTGAGAATTTTATGCGATTTGGTGCTAAATTTGTAGTTCTAGGTGTTATTTTGGCGATTTGAATGCACGAGCAAGTCCGTATAATATTTTTAGACTCGTGTGCATATTTGGTTTGGATCCCCGAGGGCTCGGGTGCCATTCAGACGATGCGCAAGTTGAGTTTAAAACTCAACAGGGTTGCTGGTGCACCAGATCTGGTGTGCCCGCACCTGGGAGCCTTTGGTTGTAGGTGCGAGCCAAGCTCCACAAGTGCGACCCAAGGATGGGAGGCCAGTTTCTGCAGATGCGGGATTTTCTCCGCGGAAGCGGAACCCAATCCGCAGATGCGGCCCCAGTCGGCCCAACCTTTTTCACAGAAGCGGACATCTGGCCCGCAGAAGCGGATCCACAAGTGCGACCCCTGCACCGTAGGTGCGAAAGTCGCTGGGCAGTGAGTTCATTTATATCGGAACTCAAGCCATTTCTTTCACATTTTCAAAAGATAGAATACCTAAGGCAATTTTCAAAAGACAATTTCTTCCTCAAGTATTGGTAAGTGATTCCAAATCATCTTCCTTCAATTTTCCATTGTATTTCATGAAATTTCAACCTAAAATCTAGGGTGTTCATGGTAGAAATTAGGGATTTTGGAAGAATTGGGGATTTAGACCTCAATTTTGGGTCGGATTCCGAAACTAATTACATATTCGGACTCGGAGGTGAATGGGTAAATGGATTTTGGTCCGAACCTCGAGTTTTGACCAAACGAGCCCGACGTCAATTTTTGACTTTTGGGGAAATGCTTGGAAACCTAAATTTATGTTTAAATTGATTTCTTTGGCGATATTTGATGTTATTAAGTTAATTATGGCTAGATACAAGTGGTTTGGAGGTGGAATCTAGAGGAAAACGGTAATAGAGCAGTGAGTGGCGTGTGAATCGAGGTAAGTGTTGTGTCTAACCTTGACTTGAGGGTTTAGGAACCTTTGCCCTATTTGCTACTCCCTCCGGTTCACATAAGTGTCCAGTTTCCTTTTAGCACGCACATTACGAAACTACTACATCCTATGCAAAAAAAACCTAGTATGACTAAACTACCCTTATTAAAGTATTGGTCACATAATTATAGTGAGGAGTGAGGAAATTTTTTTTAGGGATATGCACATAAGGGTAAAAGAGTAAAAACAAATTGAATTTTTTCTTGATAACATAACTGGACACTTATTTTGAACCAAAATGAAAAAGAAAACTGGACACTTATTGTGAACCGGAGGGAGTATATGATAAGGCATGTGAGAGGCGTATACGTTAGGTGACGAGTACCTATGCGCCGTCAATTTACCTGTTTTACATGTTTCCTTATGTTCTCTTCATATTGTTTCTCCCCTGCTTTAATTGTTACATGTATACTTGTAATTCCATGCCTAATTGCTACATGTTAGATATTGTGCTTCCCTTGTTGATTATATTTGTTACTCCGTATAATTATTGTTCCCCATCTTTGCTTAAGCTGTCCTTATCGGTATTTTTGTGATACCCTGGTTTGGTCTCCCAGAGTAGTATCAATTGTATAAAGCTTTATTGATTATACGGCTCCCTGTTGCCTTGTTATAAATTCTAAGTGTGGTGGGGGTCTTGTACAAATTTTGTGAAACTTTTGTACACTTTGTGTATTTTATTATGATACGGTGAGATCGGGTTGCACGCCGCAACAAAAGGAATAAGAGTGATATATTGAGGAGGAATAAGGGTGAATTGTTATTATATAGTGGGATCAAGTTGCACGCCACAACATGAGGAATAAGGGTGGATTGATATGGTGTAATAAGGGTGAATTATCATATTGATATTGATTATATGGTGGGATTGGGTTGCGCGCCGCAACATATATATATTATCTACTGTTATTGTTATTGTTACAGAGGAATAAGGGAGGATTTTGTGTTGTCTGGTGGCATCGGGATGCGCGCCGCATCAGTTTATGTGTTTATGTATTTTTCTCTGACTATGTAAGTTATTCGGTAGTATTACATTTCACTTAAGGATTGGTTATAGTTGGACTCTGATAAGACACTTGGGTTATGTATTTGTTTCTGCAAATTACTACTTTTACATTTTCCTACTCCCTTTTTTGTTTTAGTTATAACTGTCTATTGTTATAACTAAAGTGACATCGATATCTATACAACTTTACAGTTATTCTGCTTTATTTTGCATGTTTGCTGAAAATTACTAACGATGGAAAGAAATGGCTAAATAATATCTAATGTTGGCTTGCCTGGCAAGTGTGATGTTAGGGCCTATCACTATCCCGACGATGGGAATTTTAGGTTGTGACAAGTTGGTATCAGAGCACTAGGTTGCCTAGGTCTCACAATTCACAGACAAGCCTAGTAGAGTCTGGGGGATCGGTACGGAGACGTATGTGCTTATCCCCCACATGCTATAAAGTTAGGAACTAGCTTCACTTTTGTTCAACTATGTTGTGCGATCTTGTTTTTCTAAATACTGATTGAACTATCCTATTCTTAATCTCTTGAAGATGGCAAGGTCGCGTACCACTTATTTAGCTGACAGCAACCGGAGCCCGACGAACTGTCCATGAAAGACATTGCTTCGTAACCAGTAGTAGCATCGATCATCATCTCTGGAATAGGAAGAGAGAATTCATATTTGGGACACGCATTGTTGAGATCCCTGAAGTCAACACATACTCGAATCTGGCCATTCTTCTTCCTTACAGGGACAATACTTGAAACTCATGTTGGGTATTTAACCTCCCGAATAAATCCTGCTTCAATGATTTTGTTAACTTCGGTTTCAATCAAGGGAACCAAGTCCGGCCTAAAGCGCCTTTGAGATTGCTTAACAGGACGAGCGCCATTCTTGACCGCAAGGTGATGGACTGCCACTTTAGGGTCCAAGCGAGACAGTTCTTTGTAACTCCAAGCAAAGACATCCCTAAACTACTTGAGTAACTCAATATAAGTGCTTTCTTCATCAACTTCTAGTAAAGCACTTAGGTATGTGGGTCTTGGTTCTTCATCAGTGCCAAGGTTAACTTCTTTTAAAGCATCAACAATTGCTTTCACCCCTTCTTGAAGTTTCGGGGGAGCATCTTTCGCATCTTCATTTTCTTGAGGGTCCCCATCGTTGAAGGATATGTGATAACATGATGAAACATCGTCCAATTTCTCATCATCCTCCATTAGAGATAAAACACCATGCTCGCTTTGTGCAGTAACATGATACGAAGAACCCACACTTTCTTTGTCTTCATCACGTTCTTTAGTGTATACCACAGTGTATGGCTTCACCTTCAGTACTTCATCACACGAGACCATGACTTATGTTTGTCGCCTCATTCTAGAAAGAACCAAACTTTGGAAATCTTTAGAGACCCTCTGGATTTTGGTCAAACCGGTTGTTCTTGTATTTTGATAATTTCTCTGGAACTTATTCACCTTCTTTAATGGACCCAATCTCTCAAATACAGAAGTCCTCACAGTTGATTTTCCAAGTCTGTCAAGAACAGAAGGCCTGTTAAAAGCGACATATTCGTTTTCTATAGTGATTTGATTGCTACTCACCCTTCTGATAGAGATGCGCACTGGTGACGGTTGCTTGTATCCCAAACCTTCGCGTGGTTGCCTTGTTGCAGCTTCTGGTGAGAGCTTCCCTAACTTTGACGTCTCATCGGGATTGTATCCAGCTTTTGCAAATAGCTTGTAAACGTTAGGATCAAAACCTTTATCTGTTCGCTTTGTAGGGAGTGCCACATTTTGCAAATGATTTTGAGCTACAAACCCTGCAAGCAGCTTCGAGGACAACTTTACTGCATCAATTCATTTCACCGGAAGAGTTAACTCCTTTAGTGTGTTGGTTTGGAGATTAGATGATTCGCCATCGTCTTTCTTCCTTTTAGGGACATATTGGAGCTTAGGACTTACTTTCTTGCCATAAGATGAAATATCCCCTCTATAAGATTTATTCATGTTGGGTTGTACCTCCTCAGTAACAACTTTGGCTTTATCGATAGTTACCTCAGCTGTTTTAGCTATGGGCTCGTCATCCTTGCTTTTTATGTCATCATAAACTTTTAGCTCCTTCACAATGTGGGTTTTCAAGTAGAACTTTGCATCAGCGAAGTGTGACTCTGCCTTAGTGGATGGCGCATCATCGGCAATTATCGTCTTCTCGACTTCACCCTCGTAGTATTTTAAACATCGATGGTAGGTAGACGGAACTACTTTATTCTCATGTATCCAAGGCCTTCCAAGCAAGACATTATATGAAGTCTTCGGATCCATCACATGCAACCATGCACTTGATTACATATCTTCAATCGTGATTCCCAGCCTGATCGTGCCTATGGCTCTTTTCCCCCCTTGGTTGAATCCTTGGATCATCACATGACTTTCTGAGAGTTTGTTCATGGGAATACCAAGTTGTTTCACAATGTGAATTGGCAAAATATTCAGTGAGGATCCTCCATCAACGAAAATTCAGTTTACCCTTTCATCACACATATAGCCAACCACGTGCAATGGGCGGTTATGAGGAGTGTCACTTAGAATAGCCAACCACGTACCCTTTCATCACACAATTCGGTTTACCCTTCTCCAGAGGGTGGCTCACAAGTCGATGATATTTGCTGTAATTTGGGTCATCGATTTTCTCAGCTTCATTTGGTCACTTCATCTCCAGAAGCTCAATGAGATTTAACTCGGGGAATTCTTCAAAAATAGTCGGCACATCAGAATCTAGAAGTGGGTACTCTTTCTCTTGCATTTCTTTTAGAGTCAACTTTCCACTTGGATTATCTTGAAACAAAGTGGATTTCATACTCTTCTTCTTGCTCACCTTCATCATGAACTTCGCAGGTGATGTGTTGACATTCATAGTTTCTTTATTTTCAGATCTCGGTACAAACTTGCTCCATTTTATGACTTCTTGCTTGTCGTTCCCTTTTCGAGGTTCATAGATGTGCAGCCTTTCATTCCCAGCAAAGGCCATGCTCAATTCCATGTCATGAGCACGAGTTGCAAGTTCTTCAAATGTGCCAGGATTGATACCTTGCAAGATGTAGCGCAACACCCAATGCATACCTTGGATGCACATCTCTATGCCAGAAGCTTCACTAAGCCTGTCTTTACAGTTGAGGCTTGCATTCCTCCAACGATTGATAAAGTCGATAACTGGTTCACTCTTCCGTTGACGAGTACTTGTGAGTTCTATCATACTCACAGTACGTCTCGTGCTATAAAAGCGATTGAGTAATTCGTGCTCTAGTTTATCCCAGATACCAACAGATCCAGCCTCGAGGTCCGTGTACCAATCAAAAGCATTTCCTTTTAATGAGCGGACAAACTTCTTGACAAGGTAATCTCCATAAGTCCCAACATTGTTGCACGTCTCAATGAAGTGCGCCACATGTTGCTTTGGATTGCCTTTGCCATCAAACTGTTGAAATTTCGGAGGTTGATAGCCAGCGGGCATCTTCAACATATCTTTGCATAGGTAAAGAAGGACTTGGAAGCAACTTCATATTTGTTTTTTATAGTCCCTTCAATAAACTCCTTTAGTTGATTGATTGGAATCATCCCTTCCGAAGAGACTGGAATTTCCTTAGTGGATGCAACTTGTCGTGGGGAGCATCAATCTGTTGGACTTCTGGGAGTTTGCCAAGTGCATGGGTGGATTCTTCTTCCATCAAGATTCCCACCCTATCTGTTAGCTTGTCAATTCTAGCATCTTGATTTTGCATGCACTTGGTCAAGCCAAAGATTTTTTCCGTCAAGTTTCCCAAGTGCTCCTCCACAGATGAAGTGTTTGTCACCATGGCTTGCATGATTGTCATGGACGATGGAGAGTAGCATGGATTTTCACACAGATTGATCCTTGATTGGCTCACGCTATGTGGTGTAAGTGGGGAAGATCCATCACTTAAAGCGTCATCATCTTCCTTCACATCAGAGTGCTTGGATCCGGAGAGGTCAAGCAGAGGAAGAGTTTTCTTGATCTTTTCAGCAACATCGCTTCCTCCTTCGGGTGTATTTGTGGAAGATCTTGATCATTTTGAGGATGAAGATCCGAAAACAGGGGTAGATACGGACGACACTTGGAGTGCTTGTTGTCCTAACGAGCTTGCTTTGCTCCTCGTAACTGGTCCAAAGCTTCCAAAGGTAACTTCGAGTATGTTTTCCACATCATCATAGAACCTGGAATTGGCAGTCTTGGCGGAAGTTGAACTGGAGTTCATTTTCTTGGAAGCCATTTCGTTGTTCTTGGACTTTGGTGATTGAAAAGTTGAGATGAGAGGTAGAGATTGTCCTACCGGGCGTGCCATAATTTGTAGACAATAAATTGCGTAAAGAAAATATAATCAAGACCGAAAATATTGCAACAATCGTAGTATTTGATTTCAAGTAATTTGAGTGTACAATCTCTATGAATCCTATGATTCTTTCTTCCAATGATAAATAAATTCAAGGGCCTTTGTGCTTGATCTTGAATCTATATTTGTTGTCACGAACGATGGTCTTGTTCTTGAGCTTGAGCATAATTGCTTGAACTTGACCTTGATTCGTTCTTCGTTCTTGAACTTGAACTTGATTTCTTGAACTTGAACTTGATTGCTTGAAGCTTGAAACTTGTGGAGAAATTTGCGGCGTTTGATCCACGAGCTCTCTCTTGCTTCTTGTTATAACTTCTGGTGTCTTTTCTGGGTTATGAATACCCCTATTTATAGTTGTGGGAGGGAAGAGTTGTGATAAGAACAAACTCTTTTCGACCAATCAAATTGAAGTGTGACATGACCGCATTTGATTAGCCAGAACATGTCACTTGCACATGTGGCGCAGTTTCATTATCCTTTTAATGTGACTTGGCGTGCCTTGTCATTTTGACACGTGACATGATCCCATTGGCTCTTCTGTTTGACTAGTCGCGCCACGTCATTTGACACGTGTCATCAAACTAGGCCTCTAGGAAGATGGCATACTGGGCCTAATGAAATGGGTTCATCATTTGTAGCCCAACTAAATGGGCTAGCCCAATGAATTAAGACTTATTTATTTAATCCATATATGTTGGACTTATATAATTAATTCAATTATATTAGCCCGTAGTATTTATTTGGATCAATATCTCTCGAATTTAAAATATAGTCCAAATTATTTTATCAATTTAATTTTAATAAAATTTATATGCCGACACTACCCTTTGCAACCTTATTTATTATAGCACAAACCTCCCCTGGAGTAAGAAAAAGGTAAGAAAACATGACAATAAATCACTTTTTCGTTTGTGGATTTTAAAGCAAACCAATACATGCTATTGAAGTATTGAAAGTTTTCGCCCATTAACAACAAAGCAAAAGTCCAAATATACCCCTAATGTTATGCGTTTTGTCTTATAGATGTAATAATATATTTCTTTTTCGCCTTTCCACTCGTATGAGCCTCATCACTGTATTCTGTCTCAAATATATCTTTACCACTAACCACATAGGAATATATTTGGATCTTTTTCGTTCAAGAACATGCTTCAAATTATTGAAGAGGGAATATGTAAACTAATTTGTGAAAGAATTGGTAAAGCCATGTAGGAATATATTTACACTGTTTTAATTGGGCAGGGGCTTACTTCAAATTAAATGGATAGAATATGAAAATCAATTTGATAATTGAGGGTAAATTTGGATGGTTTGTTTGTTTATATGGCTCCAATGTGACAAATGTCATAATCAAGCGTTAGAGGGAGGGGCAAATACGGGACAAAATTCGATATGGGGCTTTTGTGGAGGAAAAAAATAAACGGAGGACAAATATAAAATAAATTGAATATTTCATGAATAAATTTAATTATTTTCCCTCGTACAATATTTTGAATGAATATCGTAAAAATGATTAAAAACTATGCACACATGAGCAATAACCAAGACAAAAATATTTTCTTTACTTGAAGAAATCAAAGAATAGTTAGGTTTTCTTTGAATATTCAAATTTTATAATTTTTTCACCAACGAGCTCTTTAATCTAGTTACGAATTTGAAGAAGTTCATAAAAGTTGAAGAATTTCATAATTGGAAGGAAAAAAATAATGTCATCAATTTCTTCAAGATTTTTTTTTTGGGTGTGGTTGTACTTAAAATTCTTAAGTTTTCTTATGCTATCAAGTTTGAAACGTTTATCTTTAATTTTTCGATTTCTTCTGAGTTCAAGTGTGAAGGTACACGAGCTACAAGTGGGAGAATGGTTGAAGGAGTTAGCAAATTATTATTTATTGATTATCCTCTCCATTAATTCTCACTCTCTTTGTATTCTTATATTTTTTGAACTCCCTTTCTCTTCAGTTGCAAGTGTAGCTTTCCAATTTTGATTATCGAATCAATATTTTATTGATATGTTGAGTGAATTTGGACAATTTTGAGTTCCTTCCTTTTGGATTTGACAGAGAGGAAGATAGAGTCAACTCGAGTACCGCACAAAAAAAATTATATAGATTAATTATAAACGGTTATAACTAGGCTATTTGTACTCATAATCAAGCCCTATGATGACACTATCTCGAGCCAACAACATCCGCTCAAATCCATTAGCTAATTAAAATGGACAAGCTTATGAAATAGGAACTCTACTGCCACTTGCTTGCAACTTATACGCACATTAATGAAGACTTGGAAATTTTCAAATTCAAGCGTTTGGAAGAAAATGACGGAATCATACGCCTTTCTTATATTTAGAGCCCGTTTGAACATAATTTTTTTTCCCCTTTTTTCTAAAAAAATTTCATTTTTTTCCCGAAATCAGCGTTTGTTGGATAGGGGCGGAGGCAATCGGAAAGGCTTTTTAGGAACGAGGCCCCCTCCCTCCTATGTTGTAAAAGGGAAGTGCAGATCTTTATCTTTCTGCGACACTCTTCCGACTTGATGCCGCCCCTGAATCCACAAGTACCGGCTTGATTACCCCCTAAGATAAGAGGAGGATATAGACGCAGATTTAGTTGCAGGTAGTCTTCGTTAGTTGGGGGAAGAATCCGCCCGAATCGGATTTTTTGAGGAACGTATCGAGAGAGAATTGGATTTGGTTAGACAATGTGTGGTTGGTAAACAAGGATCGGTTTTTTTCTTTCATCTGCTTAAACGATTGCCGTGAGTAAACTTATAGGAATAATTGGATTTCACTTAGTTACAAGCAAGAAATAATAATGAAGAAATGCAAATTATACAATTTTTTTGATTTTGCATTTTTCATTTTTATAGGGCTATACGGACTCGAACCGTAGAGCTTCTCGGTAAAACAGATCAAACTTATTATTCAGGACCTACGGGCCAAGGGACAGTCTCAGGTAGACAGTTTCTATGGGGCGTAGGCCTCGACAGAAGGCCCTTTTTTCGGACTGTCTTGTTTTCAGGCCTCCACGGCCGTACGGGGTTCTCCATTCTCAGAAAGCTTCAACTTTCCCACGTGTGCGCAAGCTTGCGAATAGTTTCTGCGATCACTCTACGTAATTTTATAAACCGGTTTATGCTTGTAGCTACCCCCGGGGGGAATACGTGTAATAGCCCCGCGGGGAACCCCCGCCCGGAGGCGGGAATCTCTTTGAATTTGTCTCTGCGATTGGTCTTTCCTGCAGCTGGACCGCACCTTCGCTTCGCACCTCTGGTTTGTATGCAAAATAAAATATTGAATAAGGGTTTAATAAGGAGATCTCTTAATTACTTGATCAAGGAACAGTGCTTTCGAACATTACTTACGAGAATCTCAATCCTTCTGCCTCACCTTCTGAAAGGGTAGTAAGAAGGGGGGTTCGGGTGCGCTTCTTCTTCCTGCCGGTTCAGGAGCTTAGGCCTAAAATTTTTAATTTTCACTTGAAGATGCATTTTGAAAATTTTCGAAAATTTAAAAAATCCCAAAAAACTGTTTTTCAAAAAATTTCACTCAAATCACTCACAAAACTTCGAAAACAACCCAAACTGAAATTTATGTCCAAACACAACTCTAAATTTCAAATACCATTTTCACTTGATTTTTTTTTTTTACTATTTTTTGGAATATAACAATTCTTATGTCCAAACGCCTACTTAACATAGCATTTTGGAATATCAAACATTAGTGGGAAAAAACCAAGTTTATATTTAAGCATATGGTGGTTTTTGTTGTTGACTTTGTAGATATAGTCCGTGGCGAAATTAAGAAATTCGTATTCAGATTTTGAATACCCTTTGCCATTAGGCTATGCAAGGGTGTTCAAAGTCTATTTTTAATAATAACAAATAATATGTTACCTTATATATAGCATAATTTTTCGGCGATCTTAAGCCAACATAGCTTCGCCCCTGGATATAGCAAAGGGAGGAGCACTAATTTTCTCGTCTATTTTACAAATAAGCTTCAATCCATCTAAAAGATAGTTAACATATAATTTAGATTAATCTTGAAATGGGATCAATTCCTTATTAATTTTTTAATTTTAAAGAAGAGAGTCCCTTTTAAATAAAACTACCAAGTATAACAAACTCAAATTCAAATATCACATGGCTTTGAAGACTTATATGCTAAAAATAAAAATTAAGAAATTTGCATAACGTTCAGTTTTTTTGACACAAGGCATAAGCGGGTATAGAGGCAAACTTGTCTTGTAGTAATAGAATTATTTGTTGGCGCTGGTCTGAGTTTGAAATTCAGTGTACCTTTCTCCACAGTTGGGCGGTCCATTTCACTTTTCAAAATCTCAAATCTCAACACTCTTTCTACCAAACCCTAGGCATAGAGATCAAATAATGAAGACGACGAAGCCATTGAAGGAACTTAAGCTCTCTGTACCTGCTCAAGATACCCCTATCTCCAGCTTCTTGTAATTATTTCTAACATACTTGTATTAGACGTTTTATGTTAATCCCATTTATTTACTAGTGATTAAATCTCTTGCGAAAAAGTGATAATTAATTAGTGCTTGTGCTTGTTTATAATTCAGGACAGCCAGTGGAACCTTTCACGACGGCGATTTACTTTTGAACCAGAAAGGACTCAGATTAATTTCTGAAGAGAATGAATCTCCGGTTAGCTATTTTTCAGTTTCAATAACTTTTGACGAGCTTCCTTTTAGCTCTTTGTTAGCTGTGATTTATGTTATTAATGTACTCTGCGTGTAGTTTGAGCATTAGGTATTCCTAAATGCTTTACGTTCAGATATCTGAATTCATTATTTTTTCTATGATTGACTAGCACGTTGATTTGAGTTGTGGTCCACGAGATTGCATATTTGACGAGGAAGGGAAGTCTTTTTGGTTGTTCTATGCATTGGTTGTGAATTTGTGTGTCATTCATAATTACTGTACTTATATCTGGGTGCAGAGGCGGATCCATCATTTGAACTTTACGGGTTTGAGTTCCAAAATTTTACCTGCCCATTTGATTTACTGGGTCCTAAATCTATTATTTGTACTTATTTAGAAAATAATAGATTTCAAAATCTATTATTGCACTTTTTTTCCCCTTAAATGAGTCACGGTTTTACTGCCACTTTTGAAGAGAGTACATTTGAAGAAAGAGGATATAAGTATATAACCACGCCTTCTTTAGAAGATGTGATAGAGGTAAGTTAAGTTAGAGAGTACTTCAGCTAACGCTTCCTCACAAAAGCAAAACAACAAAAATGTGGCAATAAAGTTGTTACTTCAAGGAGGCTCGTAAACAAGTTTGCTCGGTTTCCTCTTCTTGACTCGAAATGTAGGAAGTTGCCATCAATCAGCATTTTAGAAGACCTCTAACCTGACAGGGCAGAGTATTAAAGTTAGTTTATATGTACACTTCTTCTGAATTGTGACTCAAAGCAGCCATTCTATCTGCAACTCTGTTTGCTTCTCTGAAACAATGTCTGGTGATGACCCTGTGCTTTCCACCAGTGTTTTAAGTTGCCTAACTTTGTTAGCAATCCTCCAGGGGGGTAGGCCAAATACCAGAAATGCAGTTATGCAGGAGTAGCGAGTCTGTCTCACCTACGATTAAGTTGTGCCTCTTTGTATCCATCAGTTGATACCAAACTCTAAAGCACATGCTTCTGCCCAGTTGCTGGTACCATCCCCCAGTGGATGGAGCATGCCATAATGAATTTCCCCCTGAAATCTCTGATCACACCTCCAGCACCACATTTACCATCAATACATGAGCCATCACTATTGAGTTTAACAAAGAAAATGGGGGGTCTGATCCATCCGACACTGATGGTAGATACTTCATTGAGAGAAATGTTGCTGAGATTGCATATGTCAACCCAGCCTTCACCAATTCTGGTATTAGTATTACCAAATTTAGCTTTCAGTTTGTCAGTAATGTTGAAAGCTATAAAGGAGATAGATCTAGCAGCAGATGGTCTTTCCATTCCATATTTGGAGCTACACCTTGATCGCCATAGTTCCCACAACACAAAGGGAGGGAGAATTTTAAGCACATCAGCAATAACAGAGTTCTTAGTCCTCTGATTCCAGCCGTTGATGATAAGAGTTCTCATATTTACGTTTCTGTATGTAATCCCTAGAGGACCAGCAAAGTATTTCCAGATATTTTGAGCATAATAGCCTTTACAGAATAAATGTTCCACTGTCTTGGATCCGTTGACCATTCCAGGACTCATGCAACATGAGCACACTGCGGGTAAGTTGATACCAAACCTGATGATCTTATCATCAATGTCTGTCATGTATTGCTCTCCCAGTTAGGAATGACATATTAAAGGAATGTCATTGTGCCAGACCTTGGAGTCATATTGATTTGTGTGTCTCCTCTGTCTGAGGATGTTCCGAGCAGTAGCTAAAGAGAAATTACCTGTACCGGAACATATCCAGTGTGGAATGTCATCAGCATCTGGATTGAGAACAACATGGATTTGATAAATTTGCCTCTTAATATTGACTGGAACTTGAGCATGAAGACAAGACCAATCCCACTGCCCATCTATAAACACTTCATTGATAAGAATATTGTGTTGAGCCAAGCCATCATCGATCTTTTTGTATAAAGGACCAATGGTGGACCAATTATCAAATCAGAAACTAATGTTTCCCCTGCCAATATTCATAAGATGTTAGAGTCCACACTATCCTTAATGCCACACATAGCTTTCCAACTATGAGACTGACCCTTGGTCCATACCTCTGTGAAAGGATGAGAACTACCACACTACTTAGCCTTCATGAATTCGGACGACATGGAATCAGTGGTTCTAAACTTCCACCTCTGTTTAGCATTGAATGCCAAACAACTGTCATCTAGTCTCCTGAAGTTAGCACCCTCTTCCTCATATGGAAAACAAAGATTGTACCAGGAAACCCAGTGGTGCATGCCTCCTTTTTCAAGTCCAGACCAGAAAAGTCTAGTGATATACTTTTCAATCATGAGAGAATGAATTTCTGTTTTTTGCAGTTTGTGGTGCCTTACTGTGGTATCTTTTCCAAACCGCCAGAATGTATCCAAAATACAGATCCTAAGATGCCAAAATGGAGATCCTTATTTATGGACCTCTGATAGAGATGCTATGTTCTGAATTTAGAATCTCGATAAATGGTTCATAGTTACTGCATTTGGCACTTTAGCCCGAGTCAAGGTTAGATCATCTAGCATATTAATTGAGTTCATTGTAGATCTATCAGCTATAATCCACGGATGCCCTTAGCTTTATCCACTGATACGTGATAAAGGGGTAAAGATGAAGGTTTCAAAAGTAAAGCTTTAAGTACCATTTGGTGTATTTGCTTGTTAAAGAAACTCATTTCAACAAATGGATGATAAAGCAGTAAACTTTCTCACGTGTCTTTATTAGCTTTGGTTGGAGATGGCAATATAGTGGACAGAAAAAGTAACGGAAAGGGGAGAGTTTTTCTTAGTTATTTGTTGGAAAATATATACAAACAATTAGGGGTCGTTTTGTTACAATGATTAGGGGTTTATCCCAGTATAAGATCTGGGATAATCCAGCTACTGGAAAGCTTTCAATGAGCACACAAGCTCAAGACAGTCTAAGGTGGGGCAATCTCAACGGAGGTTGTTAGTCAGTGAAGGCAGGATACAAGAAATAGTGTGCTAGCAATGAAGTAATTGAACTTTGGGCATGGAAGCTTATATGGAAGTCAAACTCCCTACAAAGATCATGTGCTTCACCTGGATAGCTCTTAAAGGTGCTATTTTGACTCAAGACAACTTATGTAGAATAAATTTTCAATAGATGTTACATGTGTCTGGACAGCTCAGAATCTATAAACCATTTGCTATTGCACTGCAGATATGTGGCACATGTTCCTTTCAGTTTTTGGCATCAGTTGGACAACCCCATAAGGCATAAAAGAAGCAGTTAAAAGTTGGAACCTTCGCAAAATTGACAGAACCATCAAGAGGATCTGGCAGATGATCCCAGCAAGTATATTTTGGTGTATTTGGAAAGAAAGGAATCGCAGATGCTTTGATGGCATATCAACTTTCTCATGTGGCCGTGTATTAGCATTGATAGGAGAAGGCAATATGGTTCCAGGTGGCTTCACTCTCTGGTGGTTTCTTTTGAATTATTTTTTGTTACAGTAGGTAATGTCGGGCTTAGTGAATGATGTGTTGCAATCGCATAGCAGGACCTATAACTAGAAGGAAGACATTTCTAAATAGACCTTTAGAGAGAAAAAGTAGAGTTTTTAAGGGTTTAGAAAATGATTTAATAAATCTGAGGAATAACCTCTTACCGTTAGTTAGTTTTGGTGCACCCAAGAAGTTCTCCTGTATGTATAGAGAATTGGATGTCATTTATAGAGAACTATATTACTCTGTAGGTTCTCTACTTTTTGGCACACAACTTGGCAAGAGTTTTCTCCTCTCAGAAAAAAAGGAAAAGAAGTCAATATGTTGGAAAGAGTAGAGGAGAGGATATAAAGAGCATTGGGCATATGGGAAAGTGTATTTGTAACAACCCATTCAATTCTTTCTATGTCGTGCTTTTGAGATATAAGCTTTTTGATGGAAAATTCTCCTCTAATTGAAGGAAAGACTCAACGATTCAACATAAGCAATTTTGTGGAGTAATAAATTAGTAATACCCAAACAAGAGAACTTCAAATGATTCAGGATGCTTTATCTTGCTGGATGTCTGAGGAGCAGCAAGGAGTCTGTCCAAGTTGAAGAATACTGTCTTCACACTTTGCTCCACATGCTGAAGACTTGAAACTTTTTTCTCTCTAAATAGACCTTTTATTTCAATTCCCCATCTTCTAATTGTAGTTTATGTTTTCACATTGCAATTATTTTCAATTGAGACACCAATCTGAGGCGTCTTGATTATTATTCCATTTTAAGTTACTCAGATTATTTCAGTTATTTATGTAGCTCTAGTCGCTATGACATTATGAGTAGGAATTTTAAAAAATTTAACTGTCGTAAATTTGCACATATTTTTGTCTGTATTATTTCCTCAAAGTTGAATTTATCTTCAGCTAAGGATTTATTATTTGATTAGTTAGCGGATATATCCTTAGGTTAAGTCAAAATTCACTATGGAATATCTTTGTGATAGGATAGAAAGTTTCAATTTCTTGTGCATAATGTTCCCAGGCCTCAGAAACTAAGGAGATAGATCTTCAGTTCTCGTTGGAAGATCTTGAAACCATCAAAGTCATCGGAAAGGGAAGTGGTGGTGTTGTTCAACTTGTTCGCCATAAATGGGTTGGAACATTGTTTGCTTTGAAGGTCAGTACTCATCAAGCAAGGATGTTTTAACATTCCTCTTTTTTTTCAAATTTAATTGGTTACTGATGTTTGCATATATTTAGGCAAAGAAAAGTGCATTACTTGCGCATCACTTTCTGTAAATGTCAATATCATGGAATAGTGGCTATGCGAGTAATCCTCCTATAAATTGTAGAAGAACATGTTTTGTGAAAAAGAGATTCTAATCCTTTAGAGAACCATTTTTAGCATTTGAATAAAGGAATCAACAAGCACATGCGTCTTAACTCTTCTTGGAATGACAATTTGCAGAATCTTTCATTACACAATCTACATATGGTTTGCCGCAATTTGACCCTTGCTTCCTGGGCCACTGCAACTTTTTGTTAAAGTGTCTAGTAGCTTCTTGTTGTTCCGGGAAGTTGTATTTTGATTTAACTTCATGCTGATGCTGGTCATCTCTTTTAATGTTGACGGGTGATTGCTTCTGACCCAGGTTATCCAGATGACTATACAGGAAGATATTCGTAAGCAGATAGTGCAAGAACTGAAAATAAATCAAGCATCACAATGTTCACATGTTGTTGTATGCTACCACTCTTTCTATCACAATGGAGCTATTTCTCTGGTTCTTGAGTATATGGACCGTGGATCTTTAGCTGACGTAATCAGGCAACTTAAGACTATTCTTGAACCATATCTCGCAGTTGTTTGCAAGCAGGTTCTTGGCTTTCTAGAAACTAATGTTTGAACAAGTTTCTGCTCTCCAGATGATGACTTTTTGCTTCATTGCTAATGTTCTCTTTGCAGGTTTTACAAGGTCTTGTCTACTTGCATAATGAGAGACATGTTATCCACAGAGACATAAAGCCATCAAACTTGTTAGTGAACCACAAAGGAGAAGTTAAAATTACTGATTTTGGTGTAAGTGCAATGCTAGCCAGCTCTATGGGTCAAAGAGATACATTTGTTGGGACATACAATTACATGGCAGTAAGTCCTTTTCCTACATCAGTAGAGTTGTTTCCATTACGAGTAACTTCAGCTATTTTTTGAACAACTCCTAGGAATAGTTTGGCGAGAATGCCTTTTAGTTTCCAACTATAAACTGACTCCTTCGTTACCCTGGTTTAAGCCTGAAAGAATAAGTGGAAGTACCTATGACTACAAGAGTGATATCTGGAGCTTGGGCATGGTAATCCTTGAATGTGCTATTGGACGTTTTCCATACATACAGTCGGAGGACCAGCAAGCATGGCCGAGCTTTTATGAGCTTCTGGAGGCTATTGTTAGCAGTCCACCACCGTCTGCTCCAGCAGATCAATTTTCCCCAGAATTCTGTTCATTTGTTTCTGCTTGGTAAGAATACTGTTTCTTTTGCTCGTGTCTTAAAGACTTTGAATTGTGCTCGCCAAGCAAAGATGGAGCTGATAATGGATTCCCCACTAAGTTTACTTCTGTTGCTTTCTTTCTATATGACCTTGTTAATGATTGAACTAAGTCTAAGGTTGTATATCATTGTTTTTGAATTTGAGACCTGACTTAATTGTTCACCCTAAAAATTTAATTTAAAAATAGTTAACTCGTAGTTTCCTCATTATGTATTCATATCTTGCTTGCTGCCTGTTTCGAGGACAGTCTTTTTGGAAAAATTAGGTTAGTATTGTTAATTGTTGTCTCAAGTAGTAAAAAAGGGTAGTCCGGTGCATGAAGCATCTTGCGGGGAAGGGCCGCACCCCAAGGG
Organism: Nicotiana knightiana; assembly: GCA_005239525.1. Classification (NCBI taxonomy): domain Eukaryota; kingdom Viridiplantae; phylum Streptophyta; class Magnoliopsida; order Solanales; family Solanaceae; genus Nicotiana; species Nicotiana knightiana. The sequence goes on along the minus strand of MDKJ01213336.1, from coordinate 20,212 downwards.
GTGTGATGTAAGCAGCCTACCTTAAACCAAGGGGGTGTAATGTAGCCCGGTGCTCGAACCTGTGACCTATATGTCACACAGAGACAAATTTACCGTTGCTCCGAAGCTCCCTTCGTTGTCTCAAGTAGTACAAGGAGTTAAAGTTTGGTCATGATAATCTAGCTCACTGCATTGTTCTATTTACACAGCATACAAAAGGATCCAAGGGATAGATCTTCAGCTTTGGACCTTTTGGTAAGTATAACTCAGTGCATCATCTTTCATATTTTTCCTTTAGCTGCTGCTTACTTTACTACAATGTCACTTACAGAGCCACCCTTTCATTAAGAAGTTCGAAGACAAAGACATAGATTTCGGCATACTTGTGAGTAGCCTGGAACCTCCTGTAAATTTTCCAAGATAAATTCTCATAAATTAGTAGTATTACACATTATAGACATGTAATATTTTTCTATACCTAGCAGTTATTATAAACATCACATGAGCTGATCGAATTATTTAGCTGCATTTTTTTCTTAAACGAGTTTGAATTTCAGAACACAATCGTGACTCATGAGGATTGACCTTCTCTGAATCTCGTATTTTCCAAAGTAATGATTTATTTATGATGGACTTGCAACTTTAGCAAGTTTAGCAGTTGCAAGCTCTTTACTTGACGAGCTCGTTGTAGGCTGTAAGTGGCAAATTATAATTGAACCTTATCCCAGTTATTACAATATGGCTTTACTTATACGTTTTTAATTTTATGTACTTTCTTTTCATTTACTGTATCTTAGTTTGATGGGAATTTAAGAATATAAAGTACACTTTTGAATTTTGTGATAATATTACCAAAATATAGTTGAATCTTATGATCTTAAATATATCATTTCATTTATTTATATAAGGGCATTTCATATAGGGTAAAATAACAACTCTGTGGGATCCCACAAATGAAATGTGAGAAGGGTGGTATGTATACAAATCTAACCTCTACCCTTGCAAGAGTTCATTAGGAATAAAAATGAATATCAAATACAAAAATTGGAGTAGACTTTTGAATCTTGAGGTAGCATATGAAAGTAAGACAATATAAATTAAAAGGAATGAAGTATTAACCATTCAAAGGTTAGAAGTTCTCAACGAAATTAGAAGTCATTAAGACTAATAATAAGATATTAGGTGTGGCTACTTGTTCCTACTCTCTCACTCATCAACTCTCGCTTGGTGTTTAGGCTTATTGTTTAAAAAAATTTAAGAGTCGTGTTTCGTTACTCATCGGGGATTATTGAATAATTATTCCCAAATTTGTTTTGTCGGTGAGGCGCTTGCTGAGGAATATTTATTTTAGTTGAAAAGCTCCGTTATTAAAATTTTAAATTAGTAGGGCCAATAATCTAGCCTATGGATTGGGGCGTATGGATGCGTGGACCAGTGGGCGAGATTTGTTCAGTGGGACCCATTAAATGAATTTGTGGTAGCAAAGGTCAAGTAACACTTTTGCAGATCTATTTCCACGTGTATCATGACTTCTACAACAGTCAGCTTTTTTCTTATCCTCATATATACCATTCAATTTTGTTAGAAAATGACCTAATTAGGAGATAAAGCACAGACATGATTCTGTTACATTACAGCTCGAAACTTCCTTTTGATAGCCACCTTTATTAAATTCTAATCAATACTTCCGACTTTTTAATTATACCAAATAATAATATATGAAGTCATAATTTTTAAAATATATTACATTTGATATTAACCTTAAAGAATGAAAGTATAGAATTTATATAAATTTACCTTCATTTGAAGTATTGTATAATTCAACACATTATATGGGAAAATATAAGACCCAAGCTGACTTGATCAGTCAAAGATAACTAATTCTCCATCTAACCTATCAGTATAAGAAACCCTTTAATTTTTGTAGCCACAAAAGTGGTATATGCTTGTAAGAAAGGAACAATTATTTGAAATCTCTAATGTGACAAAATTAACTTATTATCCAAATCGGTATTGTGGTATATGCTTGTAAGAAAGGAATAATTCTTTTAGTACAATCTTGAAAACAAAATTGACTTTATTATCATCCGTTGAAGTTCTTCCTTGTAGAAATCCTCATACAAAGATATATACTTCAAGCCTGCTCTTTTATATTTTTCTTTTGGGAAGTTCGCATTATTAAAAGTAAAAGACGATTTTTAAAAAAAATAATAAAACCTTTAGGCCTTTAAGATTTGAAGATGCAAGGTACTAGCTCTACTACTGAATTACTTCCTCCGATCCATTTTATGTGTACTTTAAGATTTTGCACAAACGTTTTATAAATAAGAAATTTATATAATAAACTATTTTATTTCTTGTGTCTTTTTTAAACGTCTCACATAATTACTGTTTCACTAATACGAGTAAGAAGGGTAGATTTAAAAAGAAAAAATAATAATAAAAGTGACTTCATATTTTTCTAAACTAATAAATATTTTGGAATAAATTTAGTTTGTCAAGCCAAGTACTAGTAATATTTGGAACCGAAAGAAGTATTACTTAATTATCAAACAAAAATTTATTATCTAATTAAGCAGAAAAGGCAATACTTTACATATTTTTTTATTTTTTTTTGGAATTGTTAGAATGATGTCTTGGATGAAAACACTTGAGAATGTTCACAAAACAAGGGATATATGAAAAATTACCCAAAATTAAACCTTTGTCTCCCACAGTGCATAAGATCTGTTTGGTACTTTGGTTTTAAAAAAAAAAGTAAGTTGAAAGATTTTAAGCTGTTTGACTAGGGACGAATGTAGTCTATCAGATAGGGATTCATTTGAATCCATAGTTTTTGACATAAAGTACATGTATTCCAAAAATTTACTAAAAACTCAATAAACATTAGATTTGAACAATATAATAAATTTAACATTAAAAATTTAAAAACTAAAATAATTAAATTAAAATTCTAAATCGACCTTTATTTTAAAAACCTTCTTTTCGATTATAGAAAAGAAAATTATAAGTTACAACTACATGAGTGCCTTGAAATGTCAAAAGACTCGGGTTAAGTGTCATACCTTTGCGGGGACAAAAGTCACAAAGATGGTGACTTTAATTAGTTACCCCAATTATATAGTAAATCAAATCAATGTTCAAATAGATCTTCAACCTCGAGTCAAGGTGTTCTCAAACTGATAAATATAAGTGCAGTAAAGATAGAATAAACTGATAAATAAAAATACTAATAGGAAAGAAAGAATTGTGTTACTTTTTTTCTCAGTGAATAATGATGATTACAAATGGTTGGAACTCCTTTTTATATAGTAGAAGAATTCTAATTATGGTATATATCTAATTACAGAAGAAACTCGTATAATCGGCTAATTAATCGATTCTGATTTGATCCGTTCCGAGATTCACGCTACGATCCTCGACCAATCACGGATGTCTCGCTCTTCCGTTACTAAATTATCCCCGATGTTACTTGGAGTCTATATCCCTTGTCTTTGATTGATGTTGACCTCGATCTCGGAAGAGACTTCGATCTCGAACTCAATGCTTCAACTCTTCGATACAATGTCTCAATCCCAATCAAATAGTAAATCAAGTGGCCCCGATTTCTACCGTATACAGATATCTTGGATGAAAACACTTGAGAATGTTCACAAAACAAAGGATATATGACAAATTACCCAAAATTAAACCATTGCCCTTCATAGTGCATAAGATCTGTTTGGTACTTTGGTTAAAAAAAGGTAGAATAAGATTTTAAGCTCTTTGACTAGGGACGGATGTAGCCTATTGGATAGGTGATGATAAGCTATAATTATGTATTTTAGTCACTTATTACATTATAATTTACTGCACTTTAATTGAGTTTGAGTTTTAATCGCTAGTATTTTGTACTAATTGTGTGTTTTATGCCTTGTAGGAGTGATTCCGAGCTATATAGATGTTATGGAATAAATTCAAGTGACTTGGAGCTCTGAGGTCTGGGTAAAAACCTAAGAAATTAAGCCGGGATCGTGTTCAGGGGTCAAATTTGATAGTTAAAAACAAACGAAGACTCGAGTAGGCATATTGTGCACTGTCTAGTAAAATAGACATAACTCTTTTATCCAAACTCCATTTGGTCTATATAATATATGGTTGGAAAGCTAACTCAAAGGGATACAATTTGTTTATTTTACGTTTTTCCAAATTCCAAACAGAATAGGGTGAAAAACGCGGTAGAAACCGCGACTGCGAACCTAGACGCGGACTGAGGCAGTGCACTGGGAAAATACCGCGCCCGGACCAAGACCGTGATCGTCCAGACCTGAAAAATTGTCTTTTTTCGCATAGGATAAGGTATAATTATTTGATCCCGACCCTACTTGGTATATATACATGAAAAAAATGGTATTTTGAGAGGCGGGACAAATTTGAGACACGGATTCGATCTAAGGATGCAGAGACACAATAGGAGCAAGGCGGGGAATTCTTCTACGAGTTTTTCCTTCCTCTTCCTATTTTTCATTGTTGGTTATGACTTTTAGTATTGTATTTTACATACTTTTATGAATAGATAATTGGTTATCTATGATTTTGATGGAACTTTTTATAGGATAAATTCTTGTTATGTTTTTATATAATTGAGCCGTTGGATTTCTCTACTTGTTCAACTACGTTTATATTATGGTTGGTTGAAGAGATCTTAATTGACTGTGCCTATTTAGTGTGTATTACTCAGGAGAGAGTGCATATTTAGGTAGTTGTTGAACAACATCACTCCTGACGTATATGAGGGATCAATAATGAAGGGTTTAAAGGTGAGATTAGGGATAACGAAACCTTGGGCGCGATCTAAGTGAGCCGTACTTAATGACAGCTAGCGTAATTTGGGAGAATATGTCTAGTAAATTGTGGTAGTTACTCGGGAGAGAATTACCAGACGCAGAGCGCTCATGATCGGTAGAGAATACTTAGGCGAAATTATAGAAGACATAGCGGGAATGATTCCGATAATTGGAAAAATTATAACTCTAGACCTCCTTAATCTTTTCTCCAACACGTAGTATCTTTAGTGTTAATTTACTATTTTAATTTGTTAGTTAATTAGTTGAACACAAGAATCTTAATATCTATAAGTTAGGAATTGTTCAAGCTTGTATTCTTGGTGATAGTGAACAACTGTAGCTAAGCCTTAGTTCTCTGTGAGATTCGACTCCGGACTTGTAAACCGAATTATATTTGCAACGACTGCTTAGTCCTTTTTATAAGGCATAATTCGGCGTGATCAAATTTTGGTGTCGTTGCCGGGGAACTAACGCTGTAGCTGTAGGTGTACATATTTCTAGGTTGCAAGTTTGAACTTTTTTTTTTCCGTGTATTTGATTATTTATTTATTTTTAATTTTCTATTTTTCATCTGAGAGACATGGCATCTTGGAATTATGAGAGTTTTGATGTTGGTAATTCTACTTTTGATCCTCCTTATGCATTTAGTGGAGGAAACCACCCAGGGCAAAATTATCAAAATATTTTCGAGAGCGAGTTATGTGCACCATCTCAATCTTATGTGTGGAATGTGTGTGATATGTGTGGTGGTCACTTTCATGGTTGTTCTTATATTTCTTATCTTCCTCCAACCCCTTACTATGATGGTTCTACCTTTTCTTGTGAGGATAACAGGAACAAAGAACCTAGGGAAGCTAACCTAAAGGAGATCAAATATGTATTAAAGTGTCATGTGGAACAATATGATGAGAAACCACGACATATACAAATGCAAGAGTCAACTATTCAAAACCTGGAGGCTCAAGCGAATAAATTAATTGAACCTTGTAAGGCGCGACAAGTTGACATTGTGGATAGTAGCCAACATGAGTATGAATTGGCTGCAGAAATTGCCATTATACTGGAGGATTTAAAAAAATACGGGGATGAGCTAGAGGAGAAGGCCAAAGTAGGACACCAACAATCAATCGAACTAGATTTTGAGGATGCCGATGTCGTAAAAGAGATACTAGAGTCAACCAAGGATATTGAGGATACATATTTAGTTGACTCTAGTGTCATTAGTGTTGAGGATGTTGACAATCTCAATGTTTATGTAGTTGAGCGCATTGGTCCACACTCCAAGCACTTTTCCACATTGTGTTTGGATGATGATATGTAAATAGAGTTGTCCGAGCCATTTGAGGAGTCGAGGAGTAAGGAACAATATGCCTAAATTTTGGAATTCTTCGTGCCAGAAAGTCGGGAATACACATCTCATCCAAAAGCCAAGAAGTGCAGAATACTACATTATTTCCTTGGGCCAATTATATTCGTTCCACCGCACCAAGAGAATAATCATAAGCTTGAAGTAAAACTTGGGGTCCAATTCATAAGTTCGAAGTGGAGGCAGAAAGTGAATCACGTCGTGCCGCGACGTTAAATCAAGTGCTTGTTGGGAGGCAACCCAGCTTTACTGCTTTCTTTTATTTATTTTTTTATTTTTGTAGTGTCAATTTTTTATTTTCTAGGAGCATGGAAAGCAAAGCTATTGGAAGGATGCAACAACAAATCATTAGTTGGAACTAAGTGTGAGCTACCCGCACGAAGAACCAGGCCTGGAAGAAGTCTGAGTACCCCATGAGATGCTAGTGCTTCGACTTTTGGTTTACCAGGGAGTTTCTTTTACCCTCTTGTATGTATGGGTGTGCATTGGGTACAATGCACAATTTTAAGTGTGGGGTGAGGAGATTATCTGGGTGACTTTCTATGCTATTTTAGTTGTGTTAGTTTAATGGAATCATTTTTTTTTATAGAAATAGAAAAAATTAGACTTTTCCCGATGATGGATCTATTAGATAATTTTCTTGAGGGATTTAAGTCTAAAGAAAAAAAAAGTTTTTCTTTTGTTAGGTATTGTAGCAATTCCCCCTTGATTTTTCATTATGTCGCGGTTCTTTTTCAAGGGTTTTGTTTGAACCGGGTGTAGTTAATTTTATTTTTTTTAGGAATAGGATCCATTGTGTTGTGTTTTGAAATGAAGCAATATCCCTTGACTTTGTTATACCTTGAGAATAGTAAGTACTTTGGTTGTGACGCTTAGGCTCAGTTTTTGACTCTTGTATAAGTAACTTAAATTGTATGATTTTAAATTTGCTTAATTGCTTTGACTAGAGTGTCTTGATGAATCCAATCCTGAGTGAGTTAAGTGTCACGTGTGTGTGAGGTTTGTGTGTTATTCTGCGCATTGCATTTGATGCCTAGAACTTGCCCCGTGTGTTTGCAAAGCGAAATAGTAGTTTTTTCCAGTCTTGGAAGTGATATAGGCGTTTATTTGTTAAGACATATATGTATATTTTACCCGTCTAATTGTTATGTATTAACCCCTTTGAGCTTGTAATCCTCTTTCTTTGGAAACCATATTACAAGCCTTAACCATTTGTTTGAATTAACCATCTATTTGAACCTTCTAACCTCTCATGAGCATTTGAAGTGTTATGAACTGTATAAAAGTTAAAGTGTGGGGTGGTTGGTTTGGCTTTTGAGTGGAACTAATGAAATAAGGAGAAAGGTACATTGTTTTGAAAAAGTAGAGCCACTTAAATAAATAAATAAAAAGAAAGAAAAGAAAAAAAAAAGTTGTATTGTTGTGAAAAAATAAATTCGTTGATAAGTGGTGACTCTTGATGTAATTGTGCTTGTGCTTAAAAAAGTATGTGGTAAAATACATTGATGTGAAGGCGGAGTTTGGTTTGACATAAATATGGAGTTTGAATGTTAAAGTATATGTAGTAAAGTACTTAGGGAGGTGTAGTCACTCTTATATCTAAATGTATCCTACCCGTCCCACAGCCTACATTACAACCAAATAAAGTCCTAACTTGATCCTAGACTGAATAAGCTCGATTAGTAGAATAGTATACTACGGGCAAGCCTATGATGCATCTTTTGTGACATATGAATGTTATTTCTCAGAGTGAGTGATTCTATCTTGAGTTCCTGAGTGTTCTTAAATTTTATTGTGTGGAACTACTTTCTTTTGTTGCGTGAGGGCACGTGATTCATGAAGGAAAGGTAATGTCAGTGACCTCTATGTTAGAGTAAGTGGGTAAGTTATGAATAATGCATGGTACTTGTGAGTCAAATCTTGAGGTGAAGATGTTACGCTTTTGTGCTTAGTCTATTTTAAATATTTTTAGTGTGAAGAGTTAGGAGAATTGTTTAAAAATGTCGCGTCTATATAAAGTGTAGTTTGATTGCACAAGGACGAGCAATGGTTTAAGTGTGGGGTGTTGATGATAGACTATAATTGCGTATTTTAGTCGCTTATTACATTGTAATTTACTGCGCTTTAATTGAGTTTGAGCTTTAATCGCTAGTGTTTTGTACTAATTGTGTGTTTTATGCCTTGTAGGAGTGAATCCGAGCTATATAGATGTTATGGAATGATTTCCAGTGATTTGGAGCTTTAAAGTCTGAGTAAAAGCCCAAGGAATTAAGACGGGATCGTGTTCAGGGGTTAAATTTGATAGTTAAGAACAAACGAAGACTCGAGTAAGCATATTGTGCACTGTCTTGTAAAATAGACATAACTCTTTGATGTGAACTCTATTTGATCTATATAATATATGGTTTGAAAGCTAACTCAAAGAGCTATAACGTTCATATTTTATGTTTTCCCAAATTTCAAACGGAACAGGGTGAAAAATGCGGTCGAAACCGAGACCACGGACCTGGACGCGGACTGAGGCAGTGCACTGGGAAAATACCGCCCCCGGACCAAGACCGCTATTGTCCAGACCTGAAAAATTATCTTTTTTCGCGTAGGATAAGGTATAATTATTTGGGCCCGACCCTACTTGGTATATACACGTGAAAAAATGGTATTTTGAGAGGCGGGACAAATTTGAGACGCGGATTCGATATAAGGATGCAGAGACACAATAGGAGCAAGGCGGGAAATTCTTCTACGAGTTTTTCCTTCCTCTTCCTATTTTTCATTGTTGGTTATGACTTTTAGTATTGTATTTTACATACTTTTATGAATAGCTAATTTGTTATCTATGATTTTGATGGAACCTTTTATAGGATAAATTCTTGTTATGTTTTTATATAATTGAGTCGTGGGATTTCTCTACTTGTTCAATTACGTTATATTGTGATTTGTTGAAGAGATCTCAATCGATTGTGCTTATTTAGTATGTATTACTCGGGAGAGAGTGCATATTTAAGTAGTTGTTGAACAACATTACTCCCGACGTATATGAGGGATCAATAACGAAGGGTTTAAATGTGGGATTAGGGATAACGAAACCTTGGATGCGATCTAAGTGAGCCGTACTTAAAGTCAGGTAGCGTAATTCAGGAGAATATGTCTAGTAAATTATGGTAGTTACTCGGGAGAGAATTACAACACGCAGAGTGTTCATGATCGGTAGAGAATACTTAGGCGAAATTATAGAAGACGTTGCGGGAAGGATTTCGAAAATTGGGGAAATCATAACTCTAGACCTCCTTAATCTTTTCTCCAACACGTAGTATCTTTAGTGTTAATTTACTATTTTAATTCGTTAGTTAATTAGTTGAACACAAGAATCTTAATATCTATAAGTTAGGAATTGTTCAAACTTGTATTCTTGGTGATAGTGAACAACTGTAGCTAAGCCTTAGTTCTCTGTGGGATTCGACTCCGGACTTATAAACCGAACTATATTTGCAACGCCCGCTTAATTCTTTTTATAAAGTATAGTTAGGCGTGATTAATAAGAATTCATTTGAATCCATATTTTTTGACATAAAGTATAAATATATATATATATATAAAACTTATTAAAATCTCAATAAATATTAGATATGAACTCATAATTTTAACAATATAATATATTCAATATTAAAAAATTTAAAAGTTAATATAATTAAATTTAAACTCTAAATCGACCTTCTTTTGGAAGAAAATTACAAGTACATGAGTGCCTTGAAATGTGAAAAGACGGGTTCTAGTGTCATACCTTTGTGGGGACAAAAGTCCCAAAGATGGTGACTTTAATTAGTTTCCCCAAAACAAAAGCGTGGTGAGTCACATTTAGATGTCTACAAAAATCTACCTTATCCACTTTGCCTAGTTAGTAGAATGGAAAATTAACCCTAAGAAGTAATCCGTAATTAAAGAATAAATGCAAATTAAATAACAAGAAAACAAACTAACCTTCCTCGAAAAGAAGAAACTAATGTTGTAATAAAATAATTAAATCTCATTAGTATACACGTCAGTCATTATCCACCCACTCACTCAACCAAACCCTTCAAAAATCTCTCAACCATGTAATCTAAAACAGCAAGAGTTTTTTTAATGTTTATCTATAAATAATTAAAAATTAAATGATTGGATTAAGACAAAAGAGTTGTAGGAGATATGTATATAAATGTTTCCTCATTTTACAGAAACTGCAACGTATTACCAAGTCTTGAGGAAACAAGAAAATCATTATCTTCTATTCCGTTACTTAAACTCTCTATATTTTTTCCTTTCCTTTAGCAAATAAATAATCAAGAAGAAGAAATACGTAGAATGGGGTTGAAGGAGAAGAATGGTGATAACCAAATGAATAATGTTCAGACGTGGGTTATTATGGAAACTGAGAATTGTATTTCTGATCGTGATTATTCCCTTCACTCAAATTCTTCTGAAACTTTGTCGTCGTCTTCTTCGTCGTCGTCGTCGTTTGAGCTAGATGATGATGCTTCATCTCATCACGGACCTTTGTATGAGTTGTCTGAATTAATGGATCAACTACCCATCAAGTAAGTTCATCATTTTAGGACCCGTTGTTGCATACATTTTTTTTTTTTTCAAAAGTGTGTTTCTCCATGAAAATTTGTAAGTATTTTGTAGATTTTTGAAAAGCCAAAAAGTGGTATTGTAATATTTTTTTCAAGTGAAATAATTATCCAAAAATAATTTCAAATTTTCAAATATTAGTTTTTAACTTGACTTTAAATACTTACTTTTTTTTGAAAAATCACAATTTTGGCGTTTGGACTTGAGAATTGTAAAATTCTAAAAAAAATATGAAAAAAAATCAGAGTTGTGTTTGGACATGTGGGTTGTTTTTGAAATTTTGTAAGTGATACGAGCGAAGATTTTAAAAAATAAATTTTCTTGGAAGTTTCTTTAGTTGTAAGAATTTCTGTTTGGGTAAGGATTTAGCTCGTGACTATAAAATATCTTTTAATTGGTCGTGTATGTTGATGTTGTAGCATGTAATACTTTTTTCCTTGTGTTATACTATCTCATTTGTTGTGGATAAATACTTGCAATTATAACCTGATTTTGTAAAAAAATATTTGGGATCGATATTTATACAGATAGTCCGTACTGTAACATAGATTATATATTAATTATATACGATACATATTATACATTCGAGAGCTAAATTTATTTTAAGCTTTTGAATGAACGGCGATTATTTAGGTTAATTCTTGAAAATGTTTTATGCTGGTGAGTCCAAAATTGTAATGAAAAATATGAACTGTTGTGTATGTGCAGGAGAGGATTATCAAAATATTATAAAGGGAATAGTCGATCTTTTGGATGTTTAGGAAGTGTGAAGAGCTTAGAGGATCTTGCGAAGAAAGGGAATTGTTATAACCAGAGAATGAAGAAATTTGGAGCAAATGGTTTAGATGTCAAAAGATCATCATTTCCTCCAAAACCTGTCATTAAAAAGAAGTCCTATTCTTCAAAGAGACCTATTTTATCAAATACTACTCTTCATGTGCCTAATTCTACATCTCCCATTTCCTTGGAAAAGAATTTTTAAATTTCCTAAATTCCTTGTTGGATATCCTCTTTTTTTTTTTTTTTTTTTAAATTGTTAAAGGAAAATGGTTGACCATTCAGTAGAAAGAGAAACCAATTTTGAGCAGAAATGTTTGTTGATTGTTAATGAAGTCAATCCAATTTTTTATTTGTTTTGATTGTTGGTATTTCAATTCATTCAATCTATTAGATTTTTCTTTTTCTTTTTTTTTTAAATGTTCAGCTAGCCTGAAATATCACGCCTTTAGAGAATATTTTTAAACTTAATTTAGAAAATTAGGAAATTTGTTTCATCTGTTCAATTCCATAACTACTTTCCTTGTCTACTTTTGTTTGCAATAATGGCTACTTTAGCCACGTCTAATTTGACAAAAAGATCAGGCGTGAGTTGTGACTGTCATACCTAGAAACTTTCTTGACTCTAAACTTAAAGACACGCTAGCTTTCTTGAGCGTAGAAAAAAAAAAAAAAAAAAAAAAAAAGAAAAAAAAAAAAATTGCGGAGCTGGGGTTAGGGTGGTGGAGTGAGGGGTGCAAAAAAAATAAAAAATAAAAAATATATTTTAAAAAAATTGCGAGGTGGGTTGGGTCGTTCAGAGAAACGAAAAATTAAAAATTAAAAATACAAAAAAATATTTTTTTTTTGTGCGTATGTGGGAAGGGGTTAGAAGTGAGGGTAGGTGGAGTTTTTGAAAAATATTTTTCTAACTTTTTTTACGGAAGTCATTTTCCTCTAATTTAAGAAAAATATGATATCTAGAAAAATATGTTCCAAACTATTTTTGTGCAGCCAAATAATAAAAAGTAATATTTTTTCGAAAAATATTTTCTATCACACCAAACACACCCTAAGGGTATTGATATTAAAAGGCCAAATACATATAGCCCCTCAAACTTGTCACATATTTTCATTTGGACACTCCAACTAAAGCTTGTGCCTATTAAACACACGTTGCTGACATGGCAACGTGCGTGTTAGTCACTTCAAAAGAGAGCGTGATGGTCCAAAATTCTTCTTCTTTTTTTTCCTTTCCCTTCATCTTCTCACTTGGCTTCACAGCCTCTTCCACCACCAAATCTCCGCCACTTACCCATTACCTCCATCACCGTATGCCAAAAGGGAAGTGGACAAGAAAATAGATTTCCTGATTCAATAATATAAACACTCAAATTCGTATATCATTTGTTTCTCACTGTTAGCGCCGGACTGATCTGCTCGACTGCCGACAAAACCTCCGGCAAAATTACTTTCATTACAGAAAGGATAATTAGTTTGAGATTCTGCTTTTGCTTATATCTACGTTACGTTTCTTCCTTTTGAACTTCTAGGGAAAAAACCCATTACCTCCATTATAAAAATCTCCAGCAACGATCCTTAGTTTGGTGCAGATTTTGTCTGATAATTAGTGTTTTCGAAGTGTCGATTGTTGGTTTGGCTGGATTCCTCATCGTCAATGGCATCAGCTACTAATGTAGAGGTTTCTTCGAACTCCGCGGCGGATGACGATGGTGTTCTGTCCATCACCTCATGCCACGCTAGGTTGCCTTGCATTTCCAGTCGGGAATATACTCAGATTATATTAAAGTACTGAGAGAAGTCAGCGGGTAATCGGACACGACAAAAAAATCACCGGCGAGAATTTCCGGTGGTCGGAGGTTGTTGAAGAAGCTCTTTAATAATAATAATAATAATAATTCCACGTGTCACATATTGATTGGTCTTGTTTTGTCACGGGAGGTGTTTGAGACTCACGCACGTTGTTCTTGTGAGAGGTTCTGAATTAAGTGTTCAATAGACACTTTTTTAACACACATTAAGTGCTCAACAGGAACAAGCTTTTAGTTGGAGTGTCCAAGTGAAAATATATGTGGCAAGTTTGAGGAGCTGCATATGTATTTGGCCATTTTAAAACAACTATGGCATGTGTCATGGACCCATAACCAATCTTTAGTTATCATTGCTCACTATGCCATTTGGTTCACAGATCGACTTGATAAAACAACCATAAGGTCATGGGTAAATGAAGGTGGCTAATATTAAACTAACGTTGGTAGTATTTAGGAGTAATAGAGTTTAAGTTTGGTGCATTGCCGGTAAATAAATTTTTTGACTTGCAACATCATTTAAATTTTCGTAGCATACCCGTTAAAAAATAGAGTATTAACCTGATATAGCTCGCTAACTCAAATTGATAGTGTAAAAATTACTTATTGTTTCATTATACATAACTTAAATCCTTAATAATAAACAACTCAGGCAAGAAATGCTGAAAAGCAGCTAATGACGCAAGAGCTATTTTCCTATTATAAACTCTAAAAAAGGTATGCCAGTTTTTTGGACCCTATGTCGAATAACGTTCCAAAACTTCCAAAATACTGATAAAAACAATAGGTCGTAATGCTGAATATTGCCCCCCAAAAAATTGAACGAGGAAGTAAACACAAGAATTGCCCCTCAGATAACATAACCAACTGATTTGGATCTCAATAGACTATTAAACTGCGCAAACCCGTGTACACATTTGGCAGGATAGGCGCAAATCTGGGCCAAAGACTACAAGAGAAGAAGAAAGAAAGTAGAGTACAAAATCTTCTTCCCATTTCAAATTTTATAAACAGGGGTGATACCCAACAAATGGAAACACTTTCTCATCACAACAGCTGTTGCCTCACACAGCAGAAGCCTGCTTGTTTCCTCCGCTGAACCAACCACCTGCCAAATTACAAAATAAAACTTTAAGAACTAGCTATCATCTCAACTCATAAACAGATAATTCCTCAAGACGATAGTCGTCCTTGCACGAATCTTATGTGTTGTTCTTGTTTCTTTAGTGCTGTATGCTGGAACCTATGTTCTATTATATGTGAGATAAACGTGGAATAATAATACTTGTTATTAGTAATATTTGAATAACAGTACCTGAAACAACAGATACTCCTAAAGTAAGGTAATCTGCGTTACTTTACAGTAATTCTATAATTTAAGAGTTTCTTTTTAGAATTAAATTCAAAGTGTACGCTAATTAGTAAACTAATTCTTAACTTCCCATCAATCTTTGCATAACAATTTATTTATTATTATCCATAACACTAACAATCCTGACATTATAATCCTAGGATAACTAACCGTGAAGCAGCAGCTACATGCAATGCTTCCAGATTTACTAGCAAGTGGTTTCAAGCTAGTTTATGGCAACCTTAGCCACGACTTATCGAGGTGAAGAGTATCCAATTTTTCCGTTCTTTGGTTAAACTTAATTCTCACTAGAAAGAATTCATACCTGACAATAATTCTCCCTAGAAAAAATTCTTACCTGACAATTGGTGTAAAATTTTGTGAAGTCTTCAGACAATTTGTAAAGATATTCACACAAAAGGTTTGGCAAAAGATTGATACAAGCCTCCTCAACAATCTGCAAATGAGACACCAATATTTACAAGACTAGAACTTTGCATTGATAATAGAAACTCACGACGCTGTAATAACTATAGAACATCTATTTACCTCAGCAAACTGGAGCAAATGAAGGCCTAACGCACGTTCATCTGGATGAGCCAATACTATACCTCCTACCTGTCCATTACAAATCACTCAATCATGAGAATTATTAGTTCTACAAATCCAATAACCCAAAGCATTAACTTTTAAACAGCCACAAGTCGCCAAAGAGCAATAATAGCAGGAACTATTTGACCTGAACATTGGTTGAACACCACACACACACCCTCCCAAGAAACACATACATACAAAATCTGGAAGACATATTTCAATAAGGACGAATGAGATTTTTACCTTCTTTAACTCCTCCATATCTCTACCAGACTTTCTGATGATCGAACAAATTCGAGCATGTGCATACAGCAAATACACAGCCGTATTTCCCTGCCAATCACAGAGAAACACAGGTGAACGTCAAATCTTATTTAACCAGAGGCATAAATAAGAAAGCAAATCTATGAATCAAGTGCAAAACAGAAAATATTACAGGATCTCACCCGCTTCAGTTATAAATATAATCATGGAACTGTTTCCATGAAGATTGAAAAGGATGAAAATAAGTCTAATGAAGCACGTGGGTTAATCCGAGGAGAGATAAAGTAGTATACTAGTGCAAAATGAAATTTACTCATTTTGTAAATGGATATCTATACACACCTTATCACTAAGCATCTGATCGAAATTAAATGTGTAGTTGGTCAATCTGTTGTTCTTCAAGTCTGCATATCTATTTTCCATTCCAAAAGGGAAAAGAAAAGGTCAGAGTCCTCGAGAGAAGACAAGAAAAGCACAAAAGACATGTATCACAAAATGTACCAGAGCAAAATATAGAGATAGTTGATAAATCTATTTGATGGGAAATAAGTCAAACCACAATCACAGTTTTGAGTGTTATGAATTTGATTTCTTGAAACATCTGGAGATTGTAGATGACAGCACTATTCATATAAATGTGAAAGATTTTGGTACAAAGGTATCTACTCTCCAAAATTACACCTAACTGTAATTGGAGTGCATGCCTATGATAATACTAAATAGAACCTATGTACTTCTCCCTATTGACGAACTCGTATGTATCGCTGCAGTGGTCAAAGGCATTCTGGCCTACTTGTTTGAGCTATTGAACCAGAATTTTTGTTCCAAACTTATTGCCACCAAGGCAATAAATTTTCATATGTATAGTGTGTCATCTCATATAAATTCTCTTTCTTGAATCCTCCAATAAAATGTCACTTCTCCAAAATAGAAATTTTTCTTTCACTGTTCATACATTTTCAGTTTTGCCTCACAAAAGAGTTGGCCTAAAACAACCACTATACTAAAAGTTCACAAAATCATAGCACAGACCATTAGATTCCCCTGCTTTTGCATGCTACAGATATGCTAGGTTGAAGTATGACACTAAACTGGTTTATGTTGATGACATTGACATAGCAAGCAATAACCAACAAGGAATTTCTCAACTTGCAATTTGTTCAATCACTTGCAAACCAAAGATTTGGACAAATAGAAATACTTTCTGGAGATCGAGATAGCACAATCTAAGATTGGCATAGCTATCCAACAAAGAAAGTACGCTTTGGATATATTTGAGGAGAAAAGTATGTTAGATTTCAAATATGTTGACACTCTTACGAATCCAAATGTTAAACTTGTTTCTAGATAGAAAAAGGCTAGAAGCCATTAGAAAACCCTGATGGAATGGAAGACTGGTTGACAAACTAATTTATCTCAAAACCACACGACCAAATATTTCATCTGCCGTTTAAATTCTCCAAACTCCACGGCGTGGCCAACTGGCCATTAGAATGCAATAATTTGCATTTTGAGTACACTAAAGGAGCTCAAGGACAAGGACTCTTATATGAAGGGTCATCGACAAAATGTTGGATACTCTAACGCAGATTGAACAAATTCTCCCTCACATAGACAATTCACTTCTGGATACTGTATCATGATCAGAGGAAATATGATCTCTTGGAAGAGGAAAAGACAAGATGTTATCACCAGATCTACTGCAGAAGCAAAATATCAAGCTATGACCCTTGCAACATAAAGCTTATCTAATTAAACAACTTCTCTAAGATAAGTGCATTGAAGTCAGAAAGATGAAGTAAAAATGTGACAATTGTACCTTCTTTTATATAGACTCAAATCCCGTATTTCATGAAAGAACAAGATAGATAGAAGTGGATTGTCATTTTCTAAGATAGAAGATTGAATTCATATGCATTACCACTAGTTTTGCCAGTTCAAATTACCAACTTGCAGATGTTGCAACTAAATCCCTTCAAGGTACTGGATTGGATCCAGTAAATTAGTAACAAACTTGGAGCCTATATCACTTGCATGCTCCAGCTGGGAAATGCTGGGTACTAAATCTCTTGAGGGTAAATGCTAGGAGAACTACAAGATAGGCATTGATTCATATTGAATAGGTTTAATATAAAATGATCTGATTAGTGTAATCATGCATAGATTATGAATTTTGTTATGCCTAAAAATTGGCGATTTCACCAATTGTCACATAAGTAATTAATGTAAATTCTCAACCAAGCTTGAGGAAATATTAAGCTCATCATCACTTGTCACACTTTTTTTGCTATTCTTCACCACCAAACTTGTAAGCTCTGTATCCAATTGCCCAGCTCATTTTTGTTCTCTTGCAAAATGAAAATACGTACACATGCATGCAAAAGCATGAGGAACTTACTTCACAGCACCATATCCAACTGCTTCAGCAGTTTGCTCCAGTTCCTCAGCTGTCCATTCTGTTGCCTTACCTGCTAAGACAGTAATGACAGAAAACATGAAATTCTACATTATAATTTAAGATTGCAAAACTTCATTACCCACGATTGACAAGAGAGACGCTAATTCAAATAAAAATAAACTAGAATACAAAAATTCCCAAAATCCCTCTATTCAAGAATCAACCAAATATCATTCTACACACCTCGTTCTTCAAGTGCTAATTTACACCGGCTCTTGGCCTCATCAAGTAAATCAACTAGCTTAACCACCTCAGTACTCCGAGTACGAAATCGTTTGCCATCATCTCCTAAAACTAGACCAAATCCTACATGACTGGCCTTGGGGAAGTCATTCTCGTTTTGGGGAAGCCAGCCTGCAAGTTTTGCAGCCTGAAAGAAGATTCGAGGGAAAACAAACCTGGTTATGGCTCAATCCTCATGAGATCATATCATAATGTATTCATCAAATAATAAATATATTTTTACATCATATGCCAAATAGGGATAGAAAAAGAGATACTGATTTTATAAAACTTACAGCAAAGACCATTTCAAAGTGTTCTCGCTGGCCAACATCAGTCACATATATCATCCAGTCTGCTTTCTCTTCATTAAGCCGATACCTTAAGAGTTGCATATAGAAGGTATCATGAAATCATGTGTTGAAACTTCAATATACATTGAACTCCGAGTCCCAGCATCAGTTACACCAGTTGACACCCAAATTGAAAGCCTTGCAAACTCAATACCCCTCTACCCAGCTAGTTACCTATACTACATCACATAGGTTAGAGTAATCTAATCATAATGGTCTGGATTATATGGAGTAATTTAAGATGGGTAATCTGTACTCAAAATCACCTATGTAACATATATTATCATTTGCTTGCATTACACTGATCACAAGAACTCACAGCTACCTGTAAGACCTACTTTGTCATTTGGACAAGATATTTTCCTTCCTGCGTACATACTTAATATACATGCAGCTCTTACACAAACCTTAATACTGAGACAGAAAAGTAGAGTAGCGCAACAAACTTCCCACAGCGCTAGGTTTATCACCAAGTAGAAACGCAAACCTATTTATATGAATGGTGATTTTAGACACGAATCATCCAATGACAAAAATGACATAAAATACATGTCATATTGGCAGTAGAAAGGGCAAACATGACATCAAAGCCCAATAAAACACATCCCATGAATTTGACATAACAGCCTATAATTGCAAAATCCATTCAAAAGCACATGTTACAATGAAAACCAACCATAGTGCAGTAAGATCAGTTGAAGCATAGTTGAAACCACCATCCCTCTTAACAACGATAAGAGGTATTTTTTTCCCTTCAATAAAGATAACACGAGCTCCTTCGCTTTCTTGAATCAATCCCTTATTGTTAAGCAAATCTAGTGCCTTGGGAATGTACGGATTGTAAAAGCTTTCACCCTAAAAAGAAGAAATACCAAATTAATCAATTAGGGTTAGCTCAATCATACATAAAACAAGTAATGCATGTGCATGCTACATGCTCAATTCAAAATGAAAAAAGAATATTTTATTAAAAAACGATAAACCCCGCTGAATGAATCATCATATTCTCGTACCCAAGGGTGTCGCCTAGTGGTTAATGAAGCAGGAGGAGAACATAAGGTCTCGGGTTCCAATACCGGCAGAGGCAAAACGACACTAGGTGATTTCTTCCCATCCGCCCAGGCCTTGGTGGGTAGAGTTACCTAGTACCTCTGCTAGTGGGAGGTAGCAAGTACTCAGTGGAACTAGTTATGGTGCGCGCAATTCGGGCTTGACGCCACCGTCATAAAAAAAACATCATATTGTCCCACAATCATTCTACAGGATATGATAGCACTATTTACATATAGTAGAACATTCACGCCAAATGAATTTCCCCATATTTACTTGACTACTAGAGACTAGATGGTCCAATGTCAACAATCATATATCATATCCAATTTCTGCACCACATAAAGGGCAGTTTGGTGCATTAAGCTCCCGCTATGCCCGCGTCCAGGGAAGGGCCGGACCACAAAGGTCTATTGTATGCAGCCTTACCCTGCATTTCAGCAAGAGGTTGTTTCCACGGCTCGAACCCGTGCTCCCCTTACAATTTCTGCACCACATACAAGATGGATTTAGTTAAAAGACTATTCACCAGGATTTCAAATTTTAACCCCCC
>ML403690.1:92265-107716 GCA_005239525.1 Nicotiana knightiana | reverse complement strand
TATATATATATATATATATTTTCTTCTATTTAAACATAGGAACAAATCTTATATTCTAAGAATGTGAATATTTTTGTTGTTTTTAATTTTCTTAAATAGAACCTATCAAGAGTAAGATAAAATTTAAAATATTAAGATTAGATCTAACATTAATATTTACAGCAAAATAATATAGAATTTGGGTGTGGTCAAAAAATAGTTGTTCACACTTGGTAATAGAAATGCAAATAACGAATTAATACAACAATTAAAAAGGTTCAAATTATCAATTTCAAATAGACGTTGCACAGATTACCAAATATGAAAAAACATGTATAAGATCAATATATCTGTCAATATAAGTCCGTCTCTATCAACTCTTTTTTCCATATCGACTTGACGAATGAAACATTAACTTGAGAAAAACAAAATAGAAATGAACTTGGAAATAGTAAGGAGAAGAGAAGAGTTGGATGATCCACTATTTTACCTAAGCATCAAACCATGGAAACACATTTAACTACTACAAACAAGAGAAGTACTTCTCAGCATTTTTTTACCAAACACATGAACGGCTTATTTTCAGTTTCACCACTTCTATCCAAACATATAACTATTTTTTCACAAATTCAGCTACACTACTTCAGTGTTATGAAAGACGAAAAGCGCAAAAAATCTCTAAGATCTGCTGGGGCTTCAATCGCAACATCACTTCGATGTTATGAAAGGCGAGAAACGCAAAAAAGCTCTAAGGCATGTTGGGGCTTTAAGCGCAAAGCGCAAATAAAGCATGGGCTTTAACGAAGAAAAGCGCAAATGGAGAAAATATATAAAATGTACGTGTAATCCAAGACTAATAATTATAAGTGTGAATAACATATATATGAACAAAGAATTACGATAAAGTGAAATATCATTTGTTTGGTATCGCCTCTTCAGGGTTATGCTCATTGACAAGGAAAAGTATGCCTTAGAGCTTGATGACGAGACTGAAGTGCCTGCTAAGCGAGGCGAAGTGCTCAACATATTTTGAGCCTCGCTTCAGGGGTTAAGCACGCCTTTGAATACACTGCACCACTTAAGAAGTGCGTAAATTCAGCTCACCAACGGGCTCTATCTCTGCAACTGGTTCTGCATAAATTACCAAGGAATGAGTATAACACATTGTAATTCCTATTGTCTCCTAAATCTTTTCTTCCCTTGGTGGGACTTCAATTAACTTGTATTTCAATACTTAGCACAAATAACAATAACAATGATCTTGAAGACCAGCACCAAAACAATATTTGTATAAAAAGCAGGGGAAAAGAAAGCATGTGCCAGAAACACATTTTGTCAAACTATAATATTTATAAAGGAAACATATAGAAGTAGGTAAAATGAAACTCACCACACTTCCCTTTGTAGAGAGGTTAAATCTCGAGCAGGTAGCGTCCAAATTGGAGAACAACACAGAGTGTGCTACACTTGCTAGACCCTAAAATTGAACTGGACTTCCGCTTGGCATACCATGAGCTAATTGTATTGCACGCCATGCTTTATGGTAACTAATGCTCAGCCCATATCTCTTTCTCATTTCTTCTACCACAAACCTTGGTTTGATTTCTACTTTAGTGTCATGTAGTAGTTCGGTGATGTAATTGGATATGACCTTTGATGTTGCGTGTCGCTGGTCAGTTACATCAACAGAGCAACTATGGTTTTTCTCAAACTTAGTAATCTTGAATAATACAGAATCATGGACCTGTGCAGAATGCAAAGACCAACTGCATTCGTCATCGTAACACTTTAGACAATACCTTGTTTTGCTCGATCTATAAACCTTATAATTGAACTGGTACTTAATTGCATGATTTGAAAAATATTTTTTCAAACTTTCTTTGTCCTCAAACATAGATCCAGCAATTATTTCATCCAATGAAGCATCTTCGCTCAAAATCATAGTTCGCAAATCGCCTCTTTTACTGGCCGACCTTTTTCTTACATTCCTACCACTTGATGTCTGTCCAGTTTCCTCAGTTAATTTTCTTCTTGTCAGAGGTTCAGGCGCCATTGCTGGTTCAACCACTATCAATGCTTTATCTCCAATATGCACTTCCCATACTCCTTCCTCTTGTGGAATACAAATATTTACTTCTTCATGTACGATGTTATTGCACAATTCCGTTTCTGAACTGTTTGCTGACAAAGAATTCCTTTTCGCGATATCGACAATGAAACGGGCAGTCTTGAAACTGGAATTATTTTTCACCAAGAAGATGCAAGTAGTAACTTCATTGTCGTTTGTTACTAACATTCCTTTGCTTGTTTCTAGCTTCGTATCAAACCAAATATTTACTTCAATGTCACCCCTTTTCAGTTTTAGAACCTGAAAAATCTTTTCAACAAGAACTTCAAAGGTTATTTCATCATTTACAAGAATTAGTTTGGTGTCATGATCCAAATACTTGTTATTAGTAGTCCATCTGCCATTGTAAGCCACGTAGATGCAAATTTCATCCATCCTGCATCAATTGAAATAAAAGACATTAGACATACATCTAAAATATGTAAAAAATTCCTTAACAAATTTGGCCTAGTGGGCTAAACTTTCGACACAACATTATTAAAGCAGATTGCCACGACCGGCGAGGACCATGTTAATCTTCTCCGTATCGTTCCAATTTTATCAGATGAGTAAGCCTAACTTATTTGCCATATCAAAAACCCGACAGAGTCTCCTCTGTACTGGGAGCAAACCAAAACTTTAACCCTGTCAGCCTTCAATCAGCACGTGCTAAATGCACCATAACACTAGTAATTCTAACATGTTAAGTTTAGAAAATATCAATAATCTCAATCCACAAGCTCCCACAACAACTGTATAAGATTCAAGCTACGCTATCACTAACACAAGCCAAAATACAATCCCAAGACTGACTTAGCGCCGGTCATGGTCCTTGTCGGGTCATGACACAGATAATCAAATCAGTATTATCTTTAGCCCAGTGGTCCAAGCTCTGCTTTTAACTTTTAACACTTCCTACGCAAACCGTGGCTACAATGCTTTAGTCTTATACACAGTATTATTCTAGATTAGGAAATAGTTATGACCATAGTGCGACAAAGAACGGAAGAAAGTAGAAAAGAAGGACAAGTTTAGCCTAGTGGGCTAAAGTTTCCAAAGAAAATTATGAACACATACATCAAAATCAGCAGTAACTTTAGGTAGGAGCTTATGTTCTTATTAATGAGAGAAAAAAAGAAGTCACGCATAGATTTTTTAGAGTATTGGAGTTGGCTTCGAAAGTACTTTTATATTTGTCCACTATCTTTATTCTCCTCAGCAATTTTCTTCATTATTTCAATTATCTAAATATTTAGAAGAATTAATCTAAATAGTCGTTCACCCATTCGCTCAAACTAAAAATAGCCTGCGGATGTATAGTGTATGTATAATCCATGTATAATATGTGTATAACCATGTATAATTAGTGTACAATCTATGTATACCGGTTAGGAAAAAGTAAACTGTAAATCCGACCAGCTATTTGTGTAAAAATATTATTCTCTTCATTCCAGTTTATACGAACCTATTTCATTTTTGGTCCGTTCCAAAAAGAATGACCCCTTTCTAAATTTGGGAACAATTTAGCTTAAACTTTCAATTCTACTCTTAATGAGAAGCTTTTATAACCACACAAATACTCTGGACTCCTTTCTGACTTGTTTAGGACCACAAATTCCAAAAGTCTTCATTTTTTCTTAAACTTCGTGCCCAGTCAAACAAGTTCACATAAATTGGAACGGATGGAGTAACTATTTATTTGGTTGATAATTTGTACACTGGGTTTGTTATTGTTGTACTTTCCAATAACTAATTATTATGACTGAGAAAAAAGGTTAAAAATTACTCCCTCGGTCCACTTTAAGTGATTTTTTGACCTATTTTTATGGTCCATAATATTTGATTTCTTCTGAAATCAAGAAGGAATTAACTTCTTCTTTCCAAAGTTGTCCTTGGAATAAGAGCTTATAAGTAGTTTGTTATATTTCCAATGAGCAAATTAAGGTTAATATGGTCAACTTCATTGTTAATTAATGTTAAAAGGTGAATTCTTTAATATATGTGAAAAGAGCCAAAAAATCACTTAAAGTGGACCGGCGGGAGTAGACAAGAAGATATAATTGAGTCTCTTTTTTTCAGTCAGATGCATTTACTATGACAAGATCAAAGCTGCTTTTTAAAAAAAAAATTGCTTTAAAAGAAGTAACAGGATGTAAAGCTCATGAACCTTCTTCATCAGATTACATAAGTTTGAAAATACTTAAATATGATCTAGAAGAATTAAGCATGACAAAAACAAAAAACTGATGACCAAGAAATCAATCTGGGCCAACCGTTAGGACCAATCGCAGGCTTTAAAACTCAGGGACAATGGGCCTGCCCCTCTACCCATCTGCACTTAATACGAAGCTTAGATCACATAGCGCAGGGCTCAAACGGTACCTCAACATTTTCCAGTTGAACTAAGCCCTGGGACTACTTTCATTACTTCTTAAGTTTTAACAATCAAACACATTAAATACTCCGAAGCAACCACATAAATTCTTTGTCGTAGAAAAAGTTGGTTAATTAAAGTAATTGTGTTATTGAAATTAGGACTACTATACATAGTGCCACATTAGAGCAATAGTAAAGATGTCTTCGTGTGACTTATACACCACAGGGTTCGAGTCGTGGAATCAGCCATTGGCGCTTGCATCACAATAGGCTGCCTACATCACGCTCGTTGGGATACTTCGTGGCTGCTCCTTTTATACAGAGTGCCATAGCAATGAGAAATCTCCAAAGCAGTAGGTAAGAATTGCCTAACGGACATTTTATCAAACATTTCATATGCATTAGTTAGTAGTGCCCGTCTACATTTCGCATTTAAGTGGAGAATCGTAAAGGGGCAGACCCATTATCCCAGAGTTTCGAAGTTCAACGAACTTGCCCGTCAACAAAAAAATATAAGTATATAAACCAAAACCCTTATTTCCTCGTCTTCAGAGAAAAAGAAATCAGTGCACAAAACACACACACACACACACACGAAGGGGGAAAATTCCCAAAAATAAACATGAATGCTTACCGGTAACAAAGTAATTTAGAGGAAGAAGCAACGATCTGAAGAAATGAAAGAGCTTGAGGAGGAACCAAATCAAAGGTTAATGAGAGGAGCAGTTGCTGTTTAGCAGAAGAAAAATTGGGCAAACTTTCTTTTAAGAGGTCCTGATGTTTATGTGCAATAAAATATGATATTTTTTCCTTCATATACCAAACTTTATTATAAAAAATGTGCATAGTTTCATATTTACCCGTCATGTTCATAATTATTCTACAAATATTATATCATTCATTAAATACCGTTTATTAGAAGCTCATTCCTTCCTAATTAGGCGCGCTACAAATCTGGAACTAAATATTCTAATTGATTCTAGCGACTTTCAAATCAAATTTGAAACAGAAATCACGAATTAAAGCGACTCTGTTCTGCAAATTCTCTGTTCGTAGACATTTTTTCATAATCCACAAATCAAAAAAACAGCAAAATATTCAACAAATTCAAATCAAATTCTAGCGACTCTGTTTTGCCGATACTCTGTTCTTCGACTTTTTTTCTCAATCCACAAATCAAAAAAGCGACAAAATATTCAACAATTCTTCTACAACAAAACGCAATCATGTCCAAAATCTCAGTTATGCTACAATTGAATGAGAGTTGGGATAGCTATAGCAGATTTAGAGATTTTCAGGTTGATGGCATTGTGCTCGATGAGGATGCCAGTTACAGTATATTGATTTCTACAATTGCAGAGCAATTAATGATTGATACTTCGGAGAAAATTGTAGAAATCAAATATATTGTGAATGAGCATTATCCTCCAATGGAGTTTAGGAACGATATGGGTGTTCGTGTGTATATGGAGACAAAAAAGGAGAATAAAAACTTAGGATCATATCCTCTATGTATAACTGTACGTGAGTTCAATATGGAATTGAGTATCACCAATGAGAACACAAGTGCAGGTTTGTTATGTTACAAATTCTATGAAATTCTGATTTTATGTTAATATCTACAAAATACCTACATTTATCTACAAATAAACTATATATCAGTTTAAGTATGTATATAGCAGCATTATTTTTAAGGGTATCTACAAAATTACTACATTTATATACTACAATTAAACTACATTCTATGTGGAAAAAAAATGTTGACTACAAAATTTTCTCTTCATCTACAAATTTTCTACAAAAATTCTAAAAAATGGTAATGACGNTATGCCAGCATCTCCCTTTATAGAGGAATATGAAAGTACAATAATAACTGAAAGTACACAAAGTGTTATTGAAGAAGGACAAGTGTATCAAGACAAGCAAACAATTGCAACTGCAATGAAGCACTATTCTGTCATGCACAAGTTCCAATTCAGGGTTAAAAGATCTAGCCACAGAAGGTATGAAGATCTTAATGGTGAAAAGATCATTATAAACAGTCTTTTCCTTATGATATGTGTTTTTCAAAATTGTAGATGAAATGTAGTTATATTGTATAATGTGTTGCTTTATGTTAAAACAGTCCTTTTTGGTACATCTACATTGATAACCTGTATTAAAATTATTATTTTTTTTCTAACTACTTGCTTATATGTGTTGGTGAAAACTGTAATTGGCACTTCAAGGCAACATCCATTAATGATTCTGCAATGTTCAAGGTCAGGAGTTTCAACTGACAACACACATGCTCCTTAATGGACAATACATTCATACAACGCAAACATACTGCAATTGTAGTTGGTAGCATGGTTATTCCAAAGTATTGTGATCCTAAGACAGTTTACACACCAAAGGACATACAAACTAACATGTTTTCCAAACACGGAGTGAACCTAAGCTACATGCAAGCATGGAGAGCAAAGGAAAAGGCTTTACAGTTTTTGAGAGGTCATCCTGCTGACTCCTACAGCAAATTACCAAAATATTTTTATATTCTTGAGAAGACGTATCCTGGTTCTGTTGTTAAATTGAAAAAGACAGCAGATGAATGCTTCTTATATGCATTTGTTGCTATTTATACATCAATCAGTGGTTGGGAACATTGTAGGCCAGTAATAGTGGCTGACAGCCAGCACAATGGATGCAGTAGGTAAAATTGTAGATATTTTGTAGGTATTTTANGTAAAATTGTAGATATTTTGTAGACAGTTTATAAAATGTAGATACATTGTAGATACTTTGTAGATATATTGTAGTTTATATGTATTTGTCTTTTTATATGTATTTTCAAAGCTGCTAATTAATTATTTTTTGACTAATAATGTAGGTACAATATTGCCTTTGGCATATGCTGTGGTTGATTCGGAAAACGACGCATCGTGGAAGTGGTTTTTTGAGCAATTCAAGCAAGCATATGGTGAAAGACCTTCAATGTGTGTTGTTTCAGATCGGAATGAGAGTATCCTGAAGGCAACATCAATTGTCTATCCGGGCATGCCACACTACTCTTGCATGTGGCATATTTGGACAAATATAAGGGCAAAGTTCAAGAAGGGTCATCTAAAATTAAGTGAATTGTACTTTGCTACAGCACGTTCATACACTCTGGATGAATTTAATGAAAGGATGTCGAAGATTGAAGAGATAGACTTGCGTGTTAAATCATACTTATATGATATTGGCTATCATAGATGTTCAAGAGTACATGCAATGGTGAATAGAACTTGGACTATGACATCAAACATTGCAGAGTCGTTGAATGCTGTAACAAAAGATGCAAAAGAGCTGCCAATATTAGACATATTAGAGTATATGAGGACTCTTCTTGAGTGTTGGACCAACGAGAAGTTATGGAAGGCAAAGGGTACTTTCACATACCTTGGGTCCAAATTCAATAAAGAATTGGAGAACAACAGAACATTATCGCAGAAGCTTAGGGTAAGATCTGTTTATTTGGTGCAGAAAAATAATATAATAATATACAGTGTTTCCAGATTGTAGATAATTTATAGATAGATTGTAGATAATTTATATATTGTAGATAATTTGTAGATAAATTATAGATAAGTTGTAGATAATTTGTAGATAATCTATTTTTTATGATTGTAAATATTATTCTTTCTGTTTGTTATGTAATTGTAGGTGAGGGCTTCAACAGATCATATCCATACTGTAATAGATGGTGTGAAGCGGTACATTGTGTGTCTTGAAAGCAAAAAATGTAGTTGCGGCCAGTTCCAGCTTGATGAACTTCCATGTGCGCATGCTTTGGCAGCTTTAAGGCACATGAATGAAACTTATGAAAATTATTGCTCTCTATTTACACAAGGGACAACCTATTGCGTACGTATGAAATACCAGTAAATCCCCTGCCTAATGAAAGCAAATGGAATGTACCACAACATATATCTGATGAAGTAGTAAATCCACCTACGGGAGAGAAAAAGCAGCCAAAAAGACCTCAAAAGGAAAGATACAAAACATATGATGAACTAAAGTCAAAGAAGTACAAGGTGTCATGTGGCAACTGTGGAGGTGAACGGCATAACAAAAGATCTTGCAAGAATGCGCCCAAAAAGAAATAAATTTCATGTAGACAGTTGTATTCCAAAAGAATTGTTAGTGTGTTTAGTATAACAGAATTTTGTGTGTAATTGTTGAAGTTTTTAAAGATCATAATGTAGTTAGTTTCTTAATTTTTTTTTTCTGTTTTAACATAATACTTTCATAGACTGATTTGTTTATGATTGGTTGCTATAATCTAACACTTTTTTTAGTATCTCAAGCGTCCTTCACATAGTAGTTAATTTTTATATACAATTTATCTATAAATACAACTATAAAAAGATTTTAAATTAACTTGAAGTGATAACTTAAATACTTAAATATTTTCTACAAATTATATACAGATTCAATTACAAAATTATATACAATATTTTCTACAATTTAAACATAAGGTGTTTTCTAGATTGTAGATATTTTGTAGTTTATTTGTAGATAATTTATATTCTAGCAACAAAATAACAACATATTTTGTTGTTGACAGAATAACAGTATAAACATTCAGTTGGCAAGGATTTATATATTAAAATAATGAAGAACAAGTACTAAAAATATTCAACAAGTGAAAATAAAACCAACAGGTTGTTTTCAAGTGAACTACTAAACTGGATAGAAATTAACAAAACAAAAGCTAATGTAAGTGTAGCGCGAGTCTGCTACAATAAAAACACAAAAGAATTGTTCAGAAACTTGTGTACTATCTTTCTCCTACAAACTATCATCAACGAAACAACTGCGCTACATGTTTCGTACATAGACATGACAACTACTTCTTCTTCCTATGAACTTTTGTTTTCTCATTCAAAGCTGGTGCACCCTTTCTCCTTGCCAATCTTCCTGTCACCTCACTTTCACTAATTGCGCTATTTTCCTGCTTCTTGGTAGCATAGTCCCACAGTAGCGCTCCATAGCGTCTTCGGTGTTGGTCAATGTCAGAAAGGTCTTTTGCGGGGATTGACAATTGTCCAAGACTAACATATTCCGCAAAGGCAGCAACAAATACACCACAGTCGCTGCAAAAAAAATGTCAATATTTACCAAATGATTAGAAACAAAAAAGAACTAAATGTATAGAAAGAAAGAATATTTTTTTACAATGCTCCTTCTTTTTGCTGTGGGATTTCTCCAACGATCCACTGAATGTTAATAGGGTCGGTAACATGTTTCTCAATGTAAGCCTTTGTATTCTTGAAGTTGATGTCTTTACGCTTCCCATAAAAACCGATGCATGACAAATACAAAGGGATAATAACAGAAAACTTTTCGACACAGGATTCAACAAATTGATGATTGCATGAAGAGACCATTGAATCATACACATAAAGTTGTCTTTCTGGAATGTCGAAAACGACCAACACCCAATGGAATTTTTCTACAATGTTGACGGGCATGATGACATAGTTAACTTCATCCCATGCAACATTTGCAAGTAATCTATACCCCAATATATATTCTGCAACAATATCCTGGGGTTTAACAACCGAATACTTCTTTTCTGGAGGAGAATTTATGAACTTTTCATAAATTTGTTCAATCTTGGTCTTGAACAAACAATCTGTTGCGGTAAACCTGGTCTTGTTATAGGGGCCATACTTGCCTCTTTTCCTTAAGTAATACATTATAACATCAATGTGCTGCAAACCAAAAATAGTTGGCATTTAAACAACAAGTCAACTTCAAATAATGTACATATAACTACAATATAACTACAATTAACTACAAAACAGAAACAAAAAATCTACAATGATATCTACAACAACTCTACAATTTAAACAACAAAGTCAACTTCAAATAATCTAAAAAATAGCTACACTTTGTCTACAATTACACTGCAACACATGGAACACAACATCTACAATCATGTCTCCATCATATCTACATTTTATACTACAAGTCATCTTGTTATGTTCTACATAATCTAAAACATAAATACAATTATACTACAAACAAGAAACACATCACCTACAATTATGTCTACATCATATCTACAATTTATACTACAAGTCATCTTCAAATATCCTACATATCTACAACATAACTACAATTAAACTACAAAATATACGACAAAGCATCTACAAATCATATCTTGGGAATAAACTCCTTGTTACTTACCGAGTCATTGAGGACTTGTCCGGGGTGAGCCAGGGAAAAGAACCAGTCCTTCTTATCAACCTTTTCCACTCCAAGGTCTAACCAAGGCTTAATTTGGTTGTCCTTTATGGAATACGGAGCCTTCTTCCTGTAACAACAAATAGATGTCAAAAAAAAATGTAGAATGAATTAGATATGTAAAAGATAAATGCTGAAATCAAAGTGTCAAATTATGCATTCTAACCTCTTTGAACCTTTGTCGCTACCATGGTATAACCATTTGTTGAATTGATCTAAAACCTCCGGATCTACATCTTCACCAATAACATTAGTAAATGGGTGCTTGAGGAGGAAAATTTGAGGTCCAACCGAGCTGCTGCCATCAGAACTGTATAGAGGGATAAATGGTGATTGGGTATGCTTTCCCGGCTGCCTTGTTCTACCTGGATGCATAGGTGTTGCATCATCTTATATAGGCTTTCCAAACTTAACCAACTGGGATAAGTTGTCAGGCAGCTCAAAATCATCCAGTGTAACCCCCTTCTTCTCAGCTCCGGATTGTTCTGAATCACCTAGATTCACATACTGTGCCTCTGCACCTTTATTGTCATGTTCCTCATTGACATGTTCTGTGTGAGCTGCTACTATCACCCCGTGAATTGGGGATTGTGCATTCATATCTTCAATCTCTGTAACACCATGCATATATTACTTAATAGAACTGTTAAAAAATTCAAATAGCACAAAATATCTATGAATAACAGTATGATACCTGCTTTCTCTTCATCAGCTGCACCTTCACCTAGATTCACATACTGTGCCTCTGCACCTTTATTGTCATGTTCCTCATTGACCTGTTCTGTTTTAGCTGCTACTGCCACCCCGTGAATTTGGGATTGTACATTCATATCTTCCATCTCTGTAACACCATGCATATATTACTTAATAGAACTGTTAAAAAATTCAAACAGCACAAAAATATCTCTGAATAACAGTATTATACCTGCTTTCTCTTCATCAGCTGCACTTTCAAAATGTGTAAATAAATCACCATGTGTTGGAAGATTTTCTTGACCAATTACACCTTTAACATGTTTTATTTTTACCATTAAAAATGTTGAATCATACTGTATAATGGTGGCTTGACAGATTTAGCATATATGTAGGAATATTATAGATAATTTATAGATAATTGTAGACATGTTGTATATATTCTGAAACTAATTGTAGATACTTTGTAGGTATTTTGTAGATACATGTTTTGCTGGTGGTGGCCTGCACTTGTTCCCCAATATTGATATGAAAATGCTGATTGTTCATGTCTTTTTGTTGGTCATTATTTTTTGTTGAACTACCAGCAAACTGAATGTTTTATGTTAGTTTGTATATATTTTTTCATATGCCATAAATTATTTTGCTATATAAATAAAAGTCAGATCTTACCTTTGCATCATCTTGCTCATTTCTACTATTTATCAAATGCAAAACAGTCTGCACAGATTCATTTATCAGCACTCGAAGGCTATCGAGTTCTACAAAGACAGCTTTCCTAAAATCTTCAAGCTTTTCATCAACCTACATGTTACAAAATAGTAAGTTGTTAACTTCATAATATGTATTAACATACATTCAAAAACAGATGCAATTATACATAAACATATATCAGAATTTGTAAATTTGTAGATATTTTGTAGACATTTTATATAGTGTAGATACATTGTAGATATTTTGTAGATATATTGTAGTTTATATGTATTTATCTTTTTATATGTTTTTCAAAGCTGCTAGTAAGTTGTTAACTGCATAATATGTCTTAACATACATTCAAAAATAGATGCAATTTTTATATATATGTATATATATCTATATATATATATATATATCAGAATATGGTATACATATTACCTGCTCAATGCTTTTTTTTAATTTTCTAATCTTTTTAACAATAGACTCATTCTCCTCTTCTCCATATGTTTGTTTGGGGTTCTAACATAGGGTGATCAGCATTGGGAACCTCAGATGTTTGTTCAGCCTCTTTAACTTTGTACTCAATTTTTTCTGGCAAAGATAGCACCTCAATCTCTTCGGGAGATTCACTTAGGTTGGTAAACTGAATGAGGAAAAACCAATTAGTTTGATTAAGGAAGAAATGTAGAATAGTTATAGATATATTGAAGGTAAATGTATAATCATAAAAAACATATTTTACCTTTATTCATTCAAGCTTTATCATTTTCTTTAAAGGCAGCTAACCAAATCTGCCCCTCACTAGCTGACCATGACAGTATGCGAGGTATTGAGTTAGAACTCCTCGTACCTAGATCAGTGTTGACGGTAGAGCAACACTCATACAACCATACTTGCATTGCTAGTGGGCATCCTCGTATGAGATAAGAATGTACATACGGATTTAGTCTGTGCCTAACAGATTTCATCAACTGGGTGAAAGATTTAATACCCCATGGGTATGACTCACACTGCCCAGATTCTACCAAATAGAACCTAAAGTGATCTACAAAAGCTACATGGTCTTTGTCCGAAGGACAAATGAAAAATTCTAAAAGATAAAGAATGCACAACTTCACCGCATCATCATCGTTTACCCAGTTTCTAGTGGTTACTATCTATTTCAAATATAACTTCTCCACTCTTAATTTGTTAGGAAAATAATTGCTCATTATCTTGCTAACATAATTGGAAGTATAACCAAAATCTGTAACCTGGGTAACACATCTTAGACCAGTAATTAGTGCAAACTCCCTCAATCCAAAGTTTAGTGTTTCACCCTTTAACTGGACAGAAAAATATGATGCATTGGATGAGGTCAATTCATACTTCATCAGAAGATGAATGGCATGGTTTTGCATGCATATAGTGGGAAGATACAGTAAGTATCCAAAACACATCTTATTAAAAAGCTTCAACCCATTTGGAGACAGAAGCTCTTTAATCTGGCTAGGAATGCTAGGATCACACAATGTGTGGAATCTAAGCACCCCATAATCAAAATTATGTGGGGCAAAAAAGTGTCAATTCTGCACAAATAATAAATAATCTCACATTAATAAACTGCCTAAAAAAGATACATTCATCTACAACATAACTACAAAGGATTACATAATATCCACAATTTAACACGTAATATGCAAATAGATAGCAACAAAAATATCTACAATTCTGCCGCAAATATTACAAGTAATCTAAAAATATAACTACAAAAAAACTACAAAATATCTACAAATGTAAAGGCAGAACATCAAAACTACAAATAATCTTCAAAATTAAGACAATTAATCTACAATTGTCTAAAACACATATTACACAGATTTTAACATCCTAAATCAAACTAAATAATTAGAAACGAAACTAATAAATTTTTACCTTCACCACTGTATGTTTCCGAACATTTTAGGGTTTTTTTTTAATGTTTCTTCATTTTTGGATTTTTCGAACTAGGAGACACTTTTGCTTTCTTTCATGTTCGAAGTTTAGTCACCTCTTCTACAAAATCGTCATCTACCAATAACTCTTTTCCTTTTCTTTTCCCTTGTTTCACTAGCGTAGAAGATTCTCCAGCATCGACATCGTGTTTTTGTTTGGTTCTCATTTCAGCTCTGATTTGTCGGGGAGAAAGACTATGAGTCGTATCTACAATTGCATGGGAAGATTTCCCCTGCTTTTTGGGTGATTTTGGTGATAAAACACCCAAATAAAAAGATGATATATCATCTTCTGCTGCTTTTTTATGACTATGTTTTGAAGTTTTATTTTTCTTCATTGAGGAACTTTAACTGGAGTAAAATGGGTGAATCAGCTTTATCGAAGACTGTCTTCAATTTTCTGTGAATTTAAAGGAAGAATGGGCAATGGAAGTTTGTGTGGTTTCAGAAGAGGGAAAATGAGTAAAAAGAACGTGTGTCTGGGTAAAACGTGGGTGAGGGTGAGGGTTTAGGAGAGAGAAACGTGGGATGGGTGGGATATACAGACACCTTTAATTAAGGAGTAAAAAACGTTTCATTAATTAGACCTTTAATTAATTATGGTATAAAATTAGTAATTAGGTATACTAAGTGTAATTAAGTCAAACCTTAAATATTGAGGGTAATAAGGTTTCCTATGTGGTATAGGAATGTAAAAATTCCATAAAATATCAGTGGTGGTAAACCCTTGCATAGCAGGAGTAATAAAATTGAGATTTATAATTGCTTCAATTTTTTTTGGTAATTAAAGAATGGACTCATAGTCGAGTTCATGGAATGCGACTTATAAATCGTATTTTTACTAACACATAGTCGCTTTAAATGAATGCGATTTATAAAGTGCATTTCTTTTTTGACTTATAAAACGCAGTTCATCGAACTATAAATATGTATACGGGTAAAATCGGGGTTAATGCAATAACATAACTACTCGGAATCGAGATCGAAGCCAGGAACATCTCGCACTAAGGCCTGGACGAAGCACTCACCACCGGCGCCATCATGACAACGCCCCTAAATCTGGTTCGGGCTCCAAGACCTCGGAACACAAAATCAAACAGTTGCACATGACTAACGAGGGGCCATGATATCCGCGCCCAACCAGATATCACGGCGTGGATCTCCGCCCATATCAGCAGCGGATCGGTGATTAAAGAAAAAGAAGATTTTTACCTTTCTTAGAGTTGTACTTAGGGTAAAATTCCCCTACTATATAAAGGGGAAGTTGATTGTTCAATAGAGATATTGTAACACGCATAGCAAGGCAATATAAACTTGTTTCCTCTGTTCATAGCTTTATATATATATATATATA
>ML403690.1:66746-92124 GCA_005239525.1 Nicotiana knightiana | reverse complement strand
TTTAGGGCTATTAATGCTTAAAATAGGGTGAATGAGAAATAGAGGGAAAAATGAAATATTTGAGTAATATTTGAGTTTCCCTCCTTGATTGTCCCATATGGGAAGAGGAAAAGATTTTTGATGGGTATATAAACAATTGCTCTTCTTCTAGATTATAAAGAGTTGAGAAGAAGGCAAGCCTCGCGCCGTCGTCATTGTCGCTCGCTCGACTCGGCTTCGGCTTCGGTCAAATGATCGATTGATTAATTTTTGGACCAAATTTATTTGTTAATAGTAAATATTAACAGAAATGTTATTAAATATTTGTTTTTAATAACAAAATATTAATATTAAAATAAATATTAATATTAAATCCACTTCAGTTATCCAATTTTCAGTTTTCTGGTTTTGTAACAAAAATTAACTACCCTCTTCAATTTTCCCTCTTTATTATGGCATTTATGCTATGACCGTTTTGCAAAAACAGTCATTCTGAAAAGTTGCACCTCTTCAGATTTCAGCCCAACTTTGGCTATAAATACAAGTCCATTCTCTCAGATTTTCCATACGAATTTTTGAGTTCTCTTCCTTTCTTCTGCATATTTTAACTTCAAAGAAAGTAACAGTAAGTGTGATTTGCTACTGAACTTTGTGTTCGCTGAAACACTGGTGTTTGAAATACCACTACACCAGTGTGAAATTCGTTCTATCTTGGGAAAAAATCATCCAGAACCTTGGGTACTAGGAGGGGATTAAATTCTTTAAGGAAACACTGTGAATTCAGTGGGCTCGAATTGGTNTATATATATATATATATATATATATATATATATATATATATATATATATATATATATATATATATATATATATATATATATATATATATATATATATATTGGCTACGAGTCGAAGGCTGATTAATTATTAAGCCCACAACCGAGCCTGGATTCAATACTACTGTTGGTTTGGCTATTCATTTTATCTTTCATTTGCTTATCTAACATTATTGGTCACTTGTATTGGATTAATCCACATATCCTTAAAACCATGTATAAATTCAATTGTTATCCATTTTAAGGGTAAACAGTTTGGGGCTCACCGTGGGGCTAGGAATAATAGTGATAAATTGGTATAAATTTCCATAATACACTCTGTTTTACGCTTGATCTTTGATATTTTAATTTCAGGTCAACCTAAAAATGTCAAATTCTCAGTCTGCTCACTTGAACGTTGATGTTGAATTTGGCCATCACGGCGAAAACAACAATACAATGCCTAGCAATGAGGTGCCCTATGTTGATCCCAACGGAGGCCCAGTTGCAGACCTAGTCGACGCCAACTCACATATGGCCATCGACGCCAACCTGTCGACCGACCCTGAGAACAATGTTCGTGGAGGATCCCCTCCAATGACTAGAGGTACGCCCGAAGGTGAAGGTGACGGGATCAATCTGCGGGTGATCTTCGAAATGTTACAGGCCCAACAAGCAGCGATAGCACAATTGCAGAATCAAAGCCATGCCCCCAGCATGAGCCCGAACCATCTCGAGAAAACACTCAAAGAAATGAGCAAGCCACAGAAAGGCCGGATGAAGCTGAGCCCGGGACCAACCCTGAAACAATACAAATGCATGAGGAACTGACAGAGCGGGTGGAATCCGCGGAGAATAAAATTTAGACCAACGACAAAAAAGTGGAGACCTATAACTCCAGAGTCGATCAAATCCCATAAGCGCCCCCGATATTGAAAGGCGTGGATTCCAAGATATTTGTCCAAAAGTCTTTCCCTCCGAGCGTGATACTAAAGCCAATATCGAAGAAGTTTTGTATGCCCGATATTCCAAAGTATAATGGAAGCACAGATACAAATGAGCATGTGACCTCCTACACGTGTTCCATCAAGGGAAATGACTTAGAAAATGACGAAATCGAGTCGGTTTTGCTAAAAGGTTCGGAGAAACCCTGTCAAAAGGAGCAATGATATGGTATCACAACTTACCCCCAAATTCTATTGATTCATTTGCTATACTTGCAGATGCCTTTGTGAAAGCGCATGCCGGGGCCATCAAGGTCGAGACTAGAATATAAGATCTTTTCAAGGTAAAAAAAAGAGACAACGAGATACTCATGGAGTTTGTATCGAGGTTTCAAATGGACCGGATGGACTTGCCTCCGGTTGCGGATGATTGGGCCGTTCAAGCATTCACTCAAGGACTTAACCCCCGAATCTCCTTGGCTTCACAGCAGCTGAAACAAAATTTGATAGAGTACCCGGTGGTAACTTGGGCCAACGTCCATAAAAGGTACCAATAAAAAATCAGAGTCGAGGACGATCAACTGTGGGCCCCCTCCGGGTCTATTTATCCCATCAGAACTAATGAAAGTCTAAGAGAGTCGTCGACCATGAACCAAGACCAAACAGAGATCGGTATCAAGTATCAACTGTATAGTA
Organism: Nicotiana knightiana; assembly: GCA_005239525.1. Lineage (NCBI taxonomy): Eukaryota > Viridiplantae > Streptophyta > Magnoliopsida > Solanales > Solanaceae > Nicotiana > Nicotiana knightiana. Next base: position 89,690 of record ML403690.1, on the reverse strand, counting down.
GAGATAAATAGAGTAACAGATCTGGGTGTAACCCTACATAAACGAGAAGAGTAGAGATCGAGGCCACAATACTCGGGGACTCATAAGAAAAAAAAGTCTCGATAAGCCACTCGTGTCACACCCCGAAATCCTACCGTCGGGTCGTGATAACGTCTAACGTTGAACCTGCTAGACAAGCCAACGTGTGTAGTTAAACTAGCATCATAACCTCATTCTAATAGAATAAACTAAATCATTTCACAAATTAAACATCGGAAATAAATACGGTTTTTAAGCTAAGTAAAGACAATCAAAATACATCGACGCAAAATTTCCCAAAACTTGGTGTCACTAACTCACGAACTGTCTAAGAGTGCTAAATACAAGTCTGGAAGGAAATACATAACTGCCTCTGAAACTAAAGGAAAAACAAGATAGAATCGAAGACAAAGGGATGGAAGAGACGCCAAGGCCCATGAACGCCATCGGGTATACCTCGAAGCCTCTATAATGAGCTAGAAGACACTCCCACTAATGATGTCCTCCGGGTCCGGCTGCGTAATCTGCACAACATAAAGAAGTGCAGGTGTAGCATCAGTACAACCGACCCCATGTACTGAGTAAGTGCCTAGCCTAACCTCGGCGAAGTAGTGACGAGGCTAGAACCAGACTACCAAATAAACATGTGCAGTTCAATTAAACATATATACATATATACAACGGATAAGAAATTTAGGGAGAAAATAATCAATAAAGGAAGGGGAACATGTTGTGGGGAGATAACAGTTTCATATAAGAAATCTAAATAAGGAAAGGAACAACAAGCCAGCATATCAACAAGGACAAGAAATCACAACTTGCACGGCATCACCCTTCGTGGTTTTACTCTCGTCCTCACTATGCGATGTATAATGTAATCAATGTAAATCATGGGACGGCATCACCCTTCGTGATTTTACTCTCGTCCTCACTATGCAGTGTATAATGTAATCAATGTAAATCATGGCATGACATCACCCTTCATGCTTTTACTCTCTTTCCTCACAGTATAATCAATGAATATGGTACAGAATAATACATCGTATGGAACGGCATCACCCTTCGTTCTTTACACTCTTTCCTCACAATAACAAACAATGCACGACATCACCCTTCATGCTTTAGAACTCTTCCTCACCCAAACAACAATCACAAACAAGGGCAAAGGAGTAAACAGAATAAAAATAGAAATCCCGACAAGGGAAGAATAACAAAAATCTCAACATCCCAGCAAGGGAGACAATATCAAACAATGCACGGCATCACCCTTCGTGCTTTACTCTCATTCTCACCAAGACAAGTGCACGACATCACCCTTCGTGCTTTAACACTCTTCCTTACCCAAACAACAATCACAAACAAGGCAAGGAAGTAAACATAATAGATATAGGAATCCCGGCAAGGGAACAATAATTAAACAATTAAATCTCGGCAAGGATAATCATCAATTACACAATTAAATCCCGGTAAGGGAACATCAACTGCACAAATAAATCCCGGCAAGGGTATATTTCAATTACACAATTAAATCCCTGCAAGGGAACATCAACTGCACAATTAAATCCCGGCAAGGGTATATTTCAATAACTCTTTCTCTTTCTTTCACTTTCATTTCCATGACTTATTCTATCACTTGAGCCAATGCTCCAAAGGATGTAATATCTTATATTTCTTCATTATTCATTTCACAATTTGAGCCAATACTCCAAAGACGTAATATCTCATATTTCTTCATTATTCGTTACACAATTTGAGCCAATGCTCCAACAGAGTTTACAGAATACAATTCCCTTCACATATTCTTCACAACATATAGAAATCATCAATTAAGCATGGAAATTACCACAAAATCAGTATATTCACAATATAAGGACTCACGGTCATGCTAGACACCAATGTATAGATACTCGTCACCATGCCTATACATCGTATTTGACAATTAGCAAGTAGCAAATTATACTCAACTCCTATTCCCTCAAGCTAAGGTTAGACCGAACACTTACCTCGGGTCCAAAGTATAGCAATCAACCCTCTAACACCGCCTTTCCTTTAGAATTCGACTCCGGAATGGTATTATCTAGACATAATCAACTCAAGTATATAAATAAGGATTCAAAGATTCAATTACATGGCCTAATTATCCATTTCCTAGCATTCTTTCAAATTTATCAAAATTCGACCCCGGGCCCGCTCGCTCGGTTTCTTGCAATTCTCGAAGGGAACACTCACCCAGAGCCTAAGGATCATAAATATACGNACTCATTTTCTTGAATTCTTGCACTAATTTGTGTAGTTAATTAGGCTAAGATACATGCATGAAACAAATTTATGGGTGGAATTTACTTACCTCACAAGACCTGATCGAAAGCTCTTAAAAATGGTGGAATTTCGCCTAGGGAAGAAGGTGAGAAATGAGGAAAATGGGTTTAAAACCCGTACTAAAACTAACTGCCTGAACAGTGATCGCACCTGTGATGGCAGGGACCGCACATGCGGTCTCGCGCTTGCGAGGAGAACCTCACGCCTGTGGAATTGGGCTGGGGGGTCTGGGATCGCACCTGCGATGAAATATTCCGCACCTGTGAAGGCTGGCCAGGCCTTTGGTGGTCGCACCTGTGATGCCTGGGACTGCTCTTGCAGTCTCGCACCTGCGATGCTGGGCAACCGCACCTGCGGTCACACCAGAGCAGGTGCACCAGCAGCTGAGTTTGCTGGTTTTTAGCCCCGTTAGGTGCTCGGGAGGCACCTGGGCCCACCCGAGCCCTAATCCAAATATACCAACGAGTCCCAAATCATACTACGGATTCGCTTGAGCCCCCGGAACACTCAAAACAACGCTAAAACTCGAAATCACACCCCCAAACCTCAAGAACCAAACTTAGGAATTTTAAGTTTTCTAACCTCGCTAACAACGTGCCGAACTGACCTATATATCTCGGAACGATACCAAATTTAACTGATTACTCACACAACCTCCTACGAACTTTCCCGTGCGATCAAATCACCAAAGCAACATCATACATATCGAATTAGGCCTCAAAATCCATGAATCCTATCAAATTTCATAAAACATCAAGTTTTCCATTTTTAAGTCCGAAACACGTCAAACGAAATCCGATTTCAACCAAACTTTACAGAAAGTGCTTAAACCATATATAAGACCTGTACCGGGCGCCGGAACCAAAATACCAGCCCGATACCATTACTTTCTAATCAGATTTCATTTTAAATTTCCTTAAATATTTTCAAAAAATATTTTTACTCAAAAATTCATTTCTCGGGCTTGGGACCTCGGAATTTGATTCCGGGCATACGCCTAAGTCCCATATTTTCCTACGGACCCTCCGGGACAGTCAAATCACGGGTCCGGGTCCGTTTACCCAAAATATTGACCGAAGTCAAATTTATTCATTTTAATATCAAATCTTAGCATTTTTCACAGAATTTCATATTTAAGTTATCCGGCTACGCGCCCAGACTACGCACGCAAATCGAGTCAAATACAAATGAGGTTTTCAAGGCCTCGGAAGTACGGGATGGGTAATAACATAGGTGATGACCCTTTGGGTCGTCACATTCTCCACCTTTAAAACAACCGTTCGTCCTCGAATGGACAGAGGAAGGAAGTACCTGAGTCGGGAAATAAATGAGGATAACGGCTCCGCATATCGGACTCGGACTCCCAGGTCGATGCCTCAGGAGGCTGACCCCTCCACTGAACACGAACAGAAGGGAAACTATTGGATCTCAACAGACAAATCTGCCGGTCTAGAATGGCTACCGACTCCTCCTCATAAGATAAGTCCTTGTCCAACTGGACAGTGCTGAAATCTAACACGTGGGCTGGATCACCGTGATACTTCCGAAGCATGGACACATGAAAAACTGGATGTATGGCTGATAATCTAGGTGGCAATGCAACCCAATCGATCAAGAATCTCAAACGGACTAATGAACCTAGGGCAAAGCTTGCCCTTCTTCTCAAATCTCATCACGCCCTTCATAGGAGACACTCTGAGCAATACTCGCTCCCCAACCATGAAAGCCACATCTCGAACCTTACGATCTGCATAACTATTTTGCCTGGACTGAGCTGTACGAAGCCTATCCTGAATGATCCTGACCTTGTCCTGGCCTCCTGAACCAAGTCTGTACCCAACAACCGAGCCTCTCCCGGCTCAAACCATCCAACCGGAGATCGACACCGCCTACCATATAAAGCCTTATAAGGAGCCATCTGGATACTCGACTGGTAGCTGTTGTTGTAGGCAAACTCTACTAAAGGAAAGAACTGATCCCATGATCCTCCAAAGTCAATAACACAAGCTCGGAGCATATCCTCCAATATCTGAATAGTCCGCTAGGACTGCCCATCCGTCTGAGGATGAAATGTTGTGCTCAACTCCACCTGGGTGCCTATCTCTCGCTGAACTGCCCCCCAGAAACGCGAGGTAAACTGCGCACCCCAGTCCGAAAAGATAGATACCGGCACACCATGAAGGCGAACAATCTCCCGGATATAGATCTCAGCTAACCTCTCGGATGAATAGGAAACTTCCACATGAATGAAATGTGCTGACTTGGTCAGCCTATCAACAATGACCCAAACTGCATCGAACTTGTTCCGGGTCAACGGAAGTCCAGTAACGAAGTCCATAGTGATCCTTTACCACTTTCACTCGGGAAGCTCAATCCTCTGAAATAGACCACCAGGCCTCTGATGCTCATACTTAACATGTTGACAATTCAAACACCGCGCCACATATGCCACAATATCCTCATTCATTCTACGCCACCAATAATGATGCCGCAAATCCTGATACATCTTCGCAGCGCCCGGATGAATAGAGTACCGGGAACTATGGGCCTCCTCTAAAATCAACTCTCGAATCCCATCAACATTGGGCACACAAACTCGCCCCTGTAATCCCAAAACACCATCATCATCTAAGGTCACCTGCTTGGCACCTCCGCGCTGCACCGTGTCCCTAAGGACATACAAATGGGGATCATCAAACTGCCGATCATGGATACACTACAATAATGAAGAACGAGCGGCCGTACAAGCCAACACTCGACTAGGCTCAGAAATATCCAACCTCACAAATCGATTGGCCAAAGCTTGAACATCCAAAGCAAGCGGCCTCTGACTGACCGGAATAAAAGCAAGACTGCCCATACTAGCTGACTTCCTACTCAGAGCATCGGCCACCACATGGCCTTCCCCGGGTTATATAAGATGGTAATATCATAATCTTTTAACAGCTCCAACCACCTCCTCTTCCTCAAATTAAACTCCTTTTTGCTTGAACAAGTACTGAAGACTCTTATGATCAATGAACACCTCACACGCCACGCTATACAGATAGTGCCTCCAAATCTTCAATGCGTGGAAAATGGCTGCCAACTCCAAATCATGCACTGGATAGTTCTTCTCATGAATCGTCAACTGCCTCGAAGCATAAGCAATGACCTTGCCATCCTGCATCAATACTGCACCAAGCCCAATACGGGAAACATCACAATAGACTGTATAAGGCCCTGAACTTGTGGGCAAAACCAATACCGGTGCCATAGTCAGAGCTGTCTTGATCCTCTGAAAGCTCGCCTCACACTCGTCTGACCATATGAACTGGGCACCCTTCTGGGTCAACCTAGTCATCGGGGTTGCAATAGATGAGAATCGCTCTACGAACCGACGATAATAACCTGTTAATCCCAAGAAACTCCGAATCTCTATAGCTGATGCTGGTCTAGGCCAGTTCTTGACTGCCTCAATCTTCTTCGAGTCAACCTAAATACCCTCTGTTGACACGACATGACCCAGGAATGCAACTGAACTCAACGAACTCGTACTTCGAAAACTTTGCATAAAGCTGACTATCCTTTAGAGTCTGAAGAACCACTCTGAGATGCTGCTTGTGCTCCTCCTGACTGCGGGAGTATATCAATATATTATCAATGAAGACTATCACGAACGAGTCCAAATAAGTCCTGAACACTCAGTTCATCAAATCCATAAAAGCTACTGGGGCATTCGTCAACCCAAACGACATGACCAAAAAACTCATAATGCCCGTACCGAGTGCGGAAAGCTGTCTTAGGGACATCGAATGCCCTAATCATCAACTGATGGTAGCTAGATCTCAAGTATATCTTCGAAAATACCTTGGAACCCTGAAGCTGATCGAATAAATCATCAATCCTTGGCAGTGGATACTTATTCTTGAGTGTAACCTTGTTCAATTGCCGGTAATCAATGCACATCCTCATCGAACCATCCTTTTTCTTCACAAACAATACTGGAGCACCCCAAGGAGAAACATTGGGCCTAATGAAACCTTTCCCAAGCAAATCCTGCAACTGTTCCTTCAACTCTTTCAACTCTGGCGGGGCCATGCGATATGGCAGAATAGAAATGGGTTGGGTGCCCGGAGCCAGATCAATGCAGAAATCAATGTCCCTGTCGGGTGACATCCCTCGCAGGTCTGAAGGGAAAACCTCAGGAAAANACGTACGAAATGACACTGCGGGTAGAATGACTAGGAGTTCCTTTCCACTCCAAACGGGGCAAATTTGGCAAGGCTAAGGTCACCGTCTTGGCATGACAATCCAAGATAGCATGATATGGGGACAACCAGTCCATCCCCAATATAACATCGAAGTCGACCATACCCAAAAGCAACAAATCAACACGGGTCTTAAAACCCCCAATCACCACAACAAAAGAACGATGGACACAATCGACCACGATAGAATCACCCACTGGTGTAGATACATAAACAGGAATACTCAGTGAATCACTAGGCATGACCAGGTATGGTGCAAAATAAGAGGACACATACGAATACATAGACCCTGGATCAAATAGCACTGAAGCATCTCTGTCACAAATCCGAATAGTACCTGTAATGACTGCATCTGAAAACTCAGCCTCTAGCCTAGCTGGAAGAGCATAACATCGGGGCTGGGCCACACCACCCTGAATCACATCTCTGGGACGACCGGCTGCTGGCTGGCCTCCACCTCTGGCGGCCTGAGCTCCACCTCTATGACCTTTACCTCCACCTCTAGCACCTCTACCCCCACCTCTAGCTGGCTGGGCAGGTTGTGGAACACCTGGTGCCTGTACTATGGCACGAGAACCCTGATGCTGTGAACTACCTGATGCTCGAGGGAAAAATTTGGCAAGGTGACCCAGATCACCACAAGTGTAACAAGACCTCGGCTGCTGAGGGAACTGAATCTGACCCTGTCGACCTGAATGACCACCCTAGAAACTCAGATGCGGCGGTGCACTGATGGAAGTTGGTGGCGCACTGTAAGGCTGCTGATCAGAATAATGCGTCTGATACCCACGACCACCTGAAGTACCATGGGAAACCTGAAGAGCTGACTGAAAAGGTCTGGGAGGATGAACTCTGCCTGAAGAATCCCTGCCCCTAGATGAGGCTCCACTGAAATGACCGAAATGACGGGGCCTCTTGTCAGCCCCCTGACCACCACCCTGTGACAAAATCATCTCAATCCTCCTGGCCACATTGGCCGCATCCTGGAACAATATATCTATACCTGACTCTCTAGCCATCTGAAGTCTGATAGGCCGGGCTAATCCCTCAATAAATCTCTGAACCCTCTCCCGATCAGTGGGAAGTATTATAAGAGCATGTCGGGCTAGAGTGATGAATCTGGTCTCGTACTGAGTGACTAACATAGATCCCTGCTGGAGACGCTTAAACTGCCTCCGAAGGTCCTCTCTCTGAGTAATGGGAAGGAACTTCCCCAGAAATACCTCTTAGAACTGAGTCCAAGTCAAAGGTGTAGATTCAGCTGGTCTGGCTAGGCAATAATCTCTCCACCAACTCTTGGCTGCGCCAGATAACCGAAAAGTAGCGAAGTCAACCCCGTTGGACTCCACTATGCCCATATTCCGGAGAACCTCATAGCTCCTATCCAAATATTCCTAGGGGTCCTCTGATGGTGAACTAGTGAAAGTAGTAGTAAATAACTTGGTGAACCGGTCCAGTCTCCAGAGAGCATCTGCTGACATAGGTGCTCCCTCTGCTACCGGTGCTGCAATACCCGGCTGAGCTACTCCGGCTGGCTGAGGTGCCGGAGCCTGAAACTGTGGTGCTGTAGGAAGAAGACCCGCCTGTGCTACACTCTCCATGAGTCCGACTAGACGGAAAAGGTGTCCTGAAGCACTGGGGTAGCTATGAACCCCTCTGGGACCTAAGTTGGTCCAACTGGGACTGCCGGAACTGGGACCTCCTCGTCAGACTCGACCTGAGGGTCCTCCACTGGGGCTGCTGCTCTAGGCTGAGCCCGGCCCAGGCCTTGGCCTCTAGCATGGCCTCGTCCTCGACCTCGACCCCGAGTAGGAGCTGTAGCAGGAGTGTCAGGCTGCTGGGCGGAACCAAGGGAAGCACGCGTCCTCTCCATCTGCGAGAGAAAAGAATAGAAACTCAATCAGTACTCAGAATCATAGCGCGACAAATAAGAAAAGAAATATGGAGTCATCCTAACTTTGCAGCCTCTAGGGGATAGGTACAAACGTCTCCGTACCGATCCCTCAAACTCTACCAAGTTGTCCGTGAGTTGTGAGACCTAAGCAACCTAGAGCTCTGATACCAACTTGTCACGCCCCGAAATCCCACCGTCGGGTCGTGATGGCATCTAACGTTGAACCCGCTAGACAAGCCAACGTGTGTAGTTAAACTAGCATCATAACCTCATTCTAACAGAATAAACTAAATCAGTTCACAAATTAAGCAGTGGAAATAAATACGGGTTTTAAGCTAAGTAAAGACAATCACAATACATCGACGCAAAATTTCCCAAAAGTTGGTGTCACTAACTCACGAACTGTCTAAGAGTGCTAAATACAAGTCTGGAAGGAAATACATATCTGCCTATGAAACTAAAGGAAAAACAAGATAGAATCGAAGACAAAGGGATGGAAGAGATTCCAAAGCCCACGAACGCCAGCGGGTATACCTCGAAGCCTCTATAATGAGCTAGAAGACACTCCCACTAATGATGTTCTTCGGGTCCGGCTGCATAATCTGCACAACATAAAGAAGTGCAAGTGTAGAATCAGTACAACCAACCCCATGTACTGAGTAAGTGCCTAGCCTAACCTCGGCGAAGTAGTGACGAGGCTAGAACCAGACTACCAAATAAACATGTGCAGTTCAATTAAACATATATACATATATACAACGGATAAGAAATATAGGGGGGAAACAATTAATAAAGGAAGGGGAACATGCTGGGGGGAGATAGNTCTCGTCCTCACTATGCAGTGTATAATGTAATCAATGTAAATCATGGCACGACATCACCCTTCATGCTTTTACTCTCTTTCCTCACAGTATAATCAATGAATATGGTACGGAATGGTACATCGTACTGCATGCCATCACCCTTCATGTTTTACACTTTTTCCTCACAATAACAAACAATGAACGACATCACCCTTCGTGCTTTAACACTCTTACTCACCAAAACATCAATCACAAACAAGGGCAAGGGAGTAAACAGAATAAAAATAAAAATCCCGGCAAGGGAACAATAACAGAAATCTCAACATCTCAGCAAGGGAGACAATATCAAACAATGCACGGCATCACCCTTCGTGCTTTAACACTCTTCCTCACCCAAACAACAATCACAAACAAGGGAAGGAAGTAAACATAATAGATATAGGAATCCCGGCAAGGGAACAATAATTAAATAATTAAATCCCGGGAAGGGTAATCATCAATTACACAATTAAACCCCGGCAAGGGAACATCAACTGCACAATTAAATCCCGGAAAGGGTAATGATCAATTACACAACTAAATCCCGGCAAAGGAACATCAACTGCACAATTAAATCCCGGCAAGGGTATATTTCAATTACACAATTAAATCCCGGCAAGGGAACATCAATTGCACAATTAAATCCCAGCAAGGGTATATTTCAATAACTCTTTCTCTTACTTTCCCTTTCATTTCCATGACTTATTCTATCACTTGATCCAATGCTCCAAAGGATGTAATATCTCATATTTCTTCATTATTCATTTCACAATTTGAGCCAATGCTCCAAAGACGAAATATCTCATATTTCTTGATTATTCGTTACACAATTTGAGCCAATGCTCCAACAGAGTTTACAGAATACAATTCCCTTCACATATTCTTAACAACATATAGAATCATCAACTAATCATGGAAATTACCACAAAATCAGTATATTCACAATATAAGGACTCACAGTCATGCTAGACACCAATGTATAAATACTCGTCACCATGCCTATACATCGTATTTGACAATTAGCAAGTAGCAAATTATACTCAACTCCTATTCCCTCAAGCTAAGGTTAGACCGAACACTTAGCTCGGGTCCAAAGTATGGAAATCAACCCTCTAACACCGCCTTTTCTTTTAGAATTCGACTCCAGAATGGTATTATCTAGACATAATCAACTCAAGTATATAAATAAGGATTCAAAGATTCAATTACATGGCCTAATTATCCATTTCCTAGCATTCTTTCAAATTTATCAAAATTCGACCCCGGGCCCGCTTGCTCGGATTCTTGCAATTCTCGAAGGGAACACTCACCCTAAGCCTAAGGATCATAAATATACGATTTTTACTTGATTTCATGGCCAATTCACAGAAAATTCTAAGGTGATCATAAGTTCTAGGTTACTACCCATTTTCTTGAATTCTTGCACTAATTTGTGTAGTTAATTAGGCTAGGATACATGCATGAAACAAATTTATGGGTGGAATTTACTTACCTCATAAGACCTGGTCGAAAGCTCTTAAAAATGGTGGAATTCGCCTAGGAAAGAAGGTGAGAAATGAGGAAAATGGGTTTAAATCCCGTACTTAAACTCACTGCCCGAACAGTGATCGCATCTGCGATGGTTGGGACCGCACCTGCGGCCTCGCATTTGCGAGGAGAACCTCGCGCCTGCGAAATTGGACTGGGGGGTCTGGGATCGCACCTGCGAAGGGGAGACCGCACCTGCAGTCTCGCGCCTGCGATGAAATGCTACGCACCTGCGAAGGCTGGCCAAGCCACTGGTGGTCGCACCTGCGATGCCTGGGACCGCTCTTGCGGTCTCGCACCTGCGATACTGGGCAACCGTACCTGCGGTCACACTAGAGCAGGTGCACCAACAGCTGAGTTTGCTGGTTTTTAGCCCCGTTAGGTGCCCGGAAGGCACCTGGGCCCATCCGAGCCCTAATCCAAATATACCAACGAGTCCCAAATCATACTACGGACTCGCTAGAGCCCTCGGAACACTCAAAACAACGATAAAACTCGAAATCACACCCCCAAACCTCAAGAACCAAACTTAGGAATTTTAAGTTTTCTAACCTCGCTAACAACATGCCGAACTGACCATTATATCTCGAAACGATACCAAATTTCACTGATTACTCACACAACCTCCTTCAAACTTGCCCGTGTGATCAAATCGCCAAAGAAACATCATACACATCGAATTAGGCCTCAAAATCCATGAATCCTATCAAATTTCATAAAACATCACGTTTTCCATTTTTAAGTCCGAAATGTCGTCAAACGAAATCCGATTTCAACCAAACTTTACAGAAAGTGCTTAAACCATATATAAGACCTGTACCGGGCGCCTGAACCAAAATACGGGCCCGATACCATTACTTTCTAATCAGATTTCATTTTCAATTTCCTTAAATATTTTTAGAAAACATTTTTACTCAAAAATTCATTTCTCGGGCTTGGGACCTCAGAATTTGATTCCGGGCATACGCCCAAGTCCCATATTTTCCTACGGACCCTCCGGTACCGTCAAATCACGGATCCGGGTCTGTTTACCCAAAATATTGACCGAAGTTAAATTTATTCATTTTAGTATCAAATCTTAGCATTTTTCACAGAATTTCATATCTAAGCTGTCCGGCTACGCGCCCGGACTGCGCATGCAAATCGAGGCAAATACAAATAAGGTTTTCAAGTCCTCGGAAGTACGACATGGGTAATAACATAGGTGATGACCCTTTGGGTCGTCACAACTCGGGGCCAAGGAGGAACCAAGGTTATCGAAATATAACTTTAATGTCGATGTTGCCAGCATCATATCTGCCATTGGGCACATCAAGGATACCAAGTGGCCTCGGCCTTTGCAGTTCGACCCTACCCAAAAAGACCAAAACCTTATGTGTAAGTATCATGGCACTCATGGCCACATGACCGAGGGCTGCCGATAATTAAGAGAAGAAGTGGTCCGATTATTCAATAACGGGCATCTCCGGGAATTTTTGAGTGATCGAGCCAAAAATCACTTCAGGAACAGGGACTCCAGTAAACAGACCGAACAAGAAGAACCTCGGCACGTCATCAACATGATCATTGGAGGAGTCGATGTCTCCCAGGTACCAATGCTAAAGCGCACTAAGGTGTCCATCACAAGGGTAAAACGAACCTGAGATTTTATCCTGGAGGGAACCATTTCGTTCAACGATGAGGACGCCGAAGGCATCGTATAACTGCGTAATGATGCAATTGTAATATTTGTACTTATAAATAAATCTCGAGTTAAGCGTGTGTTGATTAATCCACGTAGCTCAGCCAAGATCATCAAACCAAGGGTCGTAGAGCAGTTGGGTCTACAAGACCAAATAGTTCCAGCAGTCTTGGTTTCAAACGGATTCAGCATGGTATGCAAAACTATCGAAGGAGAAATCACCTTGCTAGTAAATACCGCCAGGACAACTTAGGAAACCAAATTATATGTGATCGAGGGGGACATGAGGTATAACGCCTTATTCGTAAGCCCTTGGGTTCACAACATGAGGGCAGTACCCTCGACACTATACCAGGCACTAAAGTTCCCCACACTGGGAGAAATCAAGACGCTTTATGGGGAGCAGCCGACCGCAAAAGAAATGTTTGCGGTCGATGAGGTGATTTCGATGTCCGCACTCTCGACATCAAAGAATACAGAGCCGATTAGGAAGGAAGAAACCAAACAGCGATCACCGATACCGGCCCCGACCGAACGGGAGAAGCAAGGAGCAGGATAGGATGATTATTACGGAGTCCCTAGGTCGTTCATCGCCCCTGATTATTTCGATGCCACCAAGTTAATGGTCGAGGAGTTGGAGCAAGTCGTATTGATCGAAAACTTGCCCGAGCTCAGGAAAAAACTCGTTGACTTCCTTATAGTTAACATATATTATTTCACTTGGTCCCATCTTGATATGACAGGGATCCCATCAGAGATAACCACTCATAAACTGAACTTGGATTTGAAATTCCACCCTTAGAAGAGGAGGCCTCAGTCCGAATTCAAGCATGCATTCATCAAAGACGAGGTATCCAAACTCCTTAATAGGTTCCATCCGGGAAGTTAAGTAACCGGATTGGTTAGCTAACATAGTGGTAGTGCCTAAAAGGAAATAAATTAAGAATGTGCATAGATTACAAAGACTTGAAAAAGGCATGCCTTAAGGACTCTTTTCCTTTGCCTAACATCGATCACATGATCAATGTGACGGCCGGACACGAGATACTCAACTTTCTCGACGCCTATTCCGGGTAACACCAAATCCGGATGGACCCGAGCAATCAAGAAAACACTTCCTTTATCACTAAATTTGGAACCTATTGTTATAAAGTAATGTCGTTCGGGCTAAAGAACGCCTGTGTCACTTATCAACGCCTAGTAAACTATATGTTCGAAGAACATATAGAAAAATCAATGGAAGTTTATATTGACGACGTGTTAGTTAAATCCTTGCGAGCAGAGGACCATTTGAAAAATTTGCAGGAAACCTTTGACATATTGAATAGATACAATATGAAGTTGAACTTGGAAAAATTCGCATTCGGGGTTGAATCCGGAAAATTCCTTGTATTCATGGTGTCCAACCGAGGGATTGAGATCAATACCACTAAAATCAAGGTTATAGAAGACATAATTGTGGTGGGCAGTGTCAAGGACGTTCAGAGGCTAACTAGGGGCTATAACCGCCCTGGGCCGGTTCATATCGAGGTCCTCAGACAAAAGCCATTGGTTCTTCTCATTATTGAAGAAGAACAACAACAACATTTCTTGGACCCCATAGTGCCAACAAGCTTTGGAAGAACTCAAACGGTACCTTTCGGGTCCACCCTTGCTCCGTACTCCGAAGGCGGACGACCATATGTACCTTTACTTAGCAGTATCTGAGGTAGCGGTAAGTTGAGTTCTAGTACGAGAAGACGAAGATACTCAATTTCCTATTTACTATGTTAGTAGAACTCTAGACGAGGCCGAAACAAGGTATCCTCACCTGGAAAAATTGGCGCTTTGTTAAGCGCCTCTAGAAAGTTAAAAATGTATTTTCAACACCACCTCGTATGTGTCGTAACCTCTTACCCACTACGGAACATTATGCACAAACCTGAGCTCTCAAGTCGGTTGGCCAAATGGGACGTAGAAATTAGCGGGTACGATATCGACTATCGACCCCGAACCTCCATCAAATCACAAATTTTGGCAGACTTCGTGGACGACTTTACGCCGACCTTAATACCCGAAGTCAAAAAGGAATTGTTGTTAACCTCGGGGACTTCCTCAAAAATTTGGATCCTCTTTACGGACAGTCTCTCGAACGCAAAGGGGTCCGGACTCGGCATTCTATTGAAGCCACCTAAGGTTAACGTAGTTAGGCAGTCTATTATAACTGTGAATTTGACTAACAATGAGGCCAAGTATGAGGCTATGATTGCAGGTCTCGAATTGGCTAAAAGCCTTAGGGCGGAGGTGGTTGAAGCTAAGTGTGATTCACTCCTTGTGGTAAATCAAGTCAATGGGACGTTCGTAGTAAAAGAGGAACGAATGCGGAGGTATTTAGACAAATTGCAAGTGACATTGCATCAATTCAAGGAATGGACCCTACACCACGCGCCCCAAGATCAAAATAGCGAGGTCGATGCTATGCCTACTTGGGGTCATCGGTTGATGACGATGTATTTAGCTCAGGAACAGTCGTACAACTCATGAAATCGGTATTGAAAGAAGTCCATGCTGAAATAAACTTAACAAGTTTAACTTGGGATTGGAGAAGCAAATACATAGGCTATTTGAAGATTGGGAAGTTTCCCTCAAACCCTAAAGAATCGAGAGCTCTAAGCCCAAAAGAGGCTAGGTTCAGCCTGTACGAAGGGACTCTGTCAGAAGAACATTCAACGGCCCGCTCGCTATATTCTTGGGATCGGGAGATACCGAGTATGTCTAGAGAGAAGTTCACGAAGGCACCTGCGGAAACCATTCGGGGGCCGAATTTTTGGTTGAGAAGATAATCAGGGTCGGCTATTATTGGATTGATATGGAGAAAGAAGAAAAGGACTATGTACGAAGATGCAAATCCATCAACCCGGAGATCTACTCCATTCGGTCTTGTCCCCATGGTCGTTCATGAAATGGGGAATGGACATCGTCGGTCCCCTGCAATGGGCACTTGGTAAGGCTCAATTCATACTGTTTATGACCGATTATTTTTCTAAATGGTAAATCTCAAGAGCTCGAGAAATTCCGAGAAAAAGAAGTCATTGACTTCATTTGGGACCACATAATATGCCGATTCGAGATATCGGCCGAGATTGTGTGTGATAGTGGGAAGCAATTGTCTAGCAAGGTAAACAAGTTTTTTGAAGACCACAAGATTAAAAAGATAATATCCACACCCTATCACCCTTGTGGGAATGGACAAGCAGAATCTACAAACATGATCATACTCCAAAACTTGAAAAAGAGATTAATCAATGCCATAGGGAAATGGAAGGGAATTCTGCCCGAAGTCTTGTAGGCATACCGTACAACTTCGAAGTCTAGTACCAGGGCAACCCCGTTTTTATTGCTTTATGATGCCAAAGCATTAATACCGGTCAATGTGGGATAACCGAGCGTTAGGTTCTGATATGCGACCGAAGAATCAAATGGCGAGGCCATGAGTATGAGCCTGGAACTATCGGATGAAAGACGAGAGATCGCCCTAGTCCGGTTGGCTGTCTAGAAACAGCGGATAGAGAGATATTACAACTGAAGATCCAACCTCCGACGCTTCAAGATCGAGGACTTGGCGTTAAGAAAAGTAACACTACATACCCAAAACCTGAACGAGGGAAAGTTGGGACCTAAATGGGTTTTCCGACAATGTTTTTAACGAGACAACAGTAAATTGTGCTAACTTAGATTCGAAAACCGGTTTTAAATCGGAGTCAATGGGCGCATCAATAGTATCCGATCACTCTCAGATCGACCTCGAATACTAGGGCAATCACCCCCAGGTTAAGGTTCTTAGCAAGGAAACTTTGTACTTGAACAACTTAAGCTCGGTTGTTAGGATTTATTGTAAGGGACAAAAAGTCAAGTGAACCGTGCCCGCGTAGGTCACTTTAGCCATAAGTCAAGTTTTTACACGTTTTCAATCATTTACTTTACACACAGAAATGAAAGAAAGTTTCCACCTTACTATTACGTATTTTTGCCTCTTAAAACATAGAGCCTAAGGGCTACCTTTATTCTAGGACTATCGAGGCTAAGGCTACCCCTATTCAGAGACTATCGAGCCCAAGGGCTACCCCTACTCAAGGATTGTCGTCCAAAATAACTTCGGGCAACTCGGGCTACCAAATCCCGGAGGCACAAAACCTATTAGGTAGTTCCTAAACACGAAATTCTACGAACACCCTAAAAATGGATCGAACACGTCCAAAGCTCGTAATCAGAACATAAGGCCTTTATAAAAATTCAAAACTTGCTAAAAGTTTACCATCGGCAAAAGCATCATCTGAAATCACTTAAGCATCTTGGGAAAATTCTCGGGCACACCGAATTTTCAAGGCCTCGAGCAAATAAAGTTGCATCAAAGCCGGGCTCTGTTCGGACATATGAAAAACGAATGACTTATTACTACATTTGATTCTATGATAAGACATCGAAAATACTTGCAAGAATAGAGATTAAGAAAAGATGCTAAAGAAGTAGAGACTTGAAATTGCTAGAAAGGGAAATTTTATATATTCCGGAATGTATTTAGAAAGGCCCAACAAAAACAACCTCAAAATAAACAAAACATATACACAAGACAAAAACTAAATAATTTCTAAGGCATTCATGCCTGATCTCCACCGGTGCCCAACTCGTCGCCAGAACCATCGGAGCCTTCGGACCCCCCTAGAACCCTCGGAGCCTCCGGAACCTTCAGGCTCAGAAAGTTTTTTTCCTCGGCCTCAAGCTTTATTGCTTCCTCGATCTCGGCCGACAGGTCGAAGCTTTGGGCGTAAATTTATTTGAGGGTCTCCCTTTGAGACAGTCGCCTCATATATTTGGCATTGCTCTTCAGGCCGCCCTCGGTTGCTTTGATATCGTCCTTGTATTGGGCCACCATCTCCTCAGCATCAACATAGGTTGTCTCCATCTTGGACTTTATTGCCTCGTGCTCTCTACGGAGGGCGACAGCCGAGCTCCGTTGTGCTCGGAGATCATCATTCAGCAAAGCTTGCTTGTCAGCTTTCTCCTTAACCAACAGAAGTTAAACCTTTACCGATGTCAGTTTTTCCTAGGCAGTTTCCTTTTCCAAAGCCAGCAGACCCATCTTGCTCTTCCACCCATCGGACATGGCTTGGATCTCGTTCATCTCCTTTCGTAGTTGGTCAACCTGGTCGATCTTCTGTTAGACCTGTGAGGTTTTATCGGTAGCCACTACGACTAGTTCCTCGTTTCTAACTTCAAAGACTTTTACCTTTTTGACCAAGTCCTCATGTTCCCCCCTAAGGCTGATGTTTCCTTCTGGGCCGCATCCAGCTCGGCCTGAAGGTCCTTGATGGTCCTGTCTTATTGCTCGCCGAGGATCTTGTACATATCCTTTGAGCCTGCACCTTGATCTCGAGCAAGAGTTGATTGACCTCGATATGGTACCAGAGGAAGCTCTCGTAGTGAAATACCGAGGCCTGCAAAACAACGAAGGTCGTGAGAAATATCAAAACTTAAGTAAAATACAAGAAGACATAATGATGCCTTAACTGGTTCAACGCTTGTTGCGCCTCATTGAAAAGACATGGCACGTCCACTTCGTTCATGTCATGACCCAAAATCCATAAGGTCGTGATGGCGCCAGACACCATTGTCAGGCAAGCCGATCATTAAATAGTTAAGTTAAATTTCCCGTTTTAGCATTTTGAAATCATTACCTTTCACTTTATTACATGATAGCTAAATAAAATTCGCTAAGTAAATATGAGAGTTTAATATTCCATTTTTATAAAATACATCCCAAACACATCCCAGAACCCGGTGTCACAAGTACATGAGCAAATTCTAAGAATTTCACAAATACTACGAGCTTGTCCGAAATACAAATTGGACAAGGAAATTAAAATAAAATGAATACAATACGAGGGGGCCTCTGTCAGCTGCGAATCGCCTCCGGATAATGCAGCTCGCCTAAGTCTCCAAACCAGCCACATCACTATGAAAGTACCTGTGCAACAAAATGCACAGCAAGTGTAGCTTGAGTACGAAAATAACGTGTACTCAGTAAGTATCCCGCTAACCTCAGAGAGGTAGTGACGAGGNACATCAAAATCCATGAAAATCATTAACAATTTAGCATGTGCATACGGGATAAGGACAACCGGCCTGAGCCATCATAATAATCATATCTATGCACTGCCGAGGGTTTAACGGCCCGAACCATAATATATCTTTCAATCTCGCCGTGGCATACGACCCGCTCCCATGGGAGTGGGGGAAAGAACACTCCGCTCGCGGAATGTAAATTGCGAAGCGGTCACATGCACACACAATATTAACCATAATGTATCTTTCAACCTCGTTGTGGCGTACGGCCCGCTCCCATGAGAGTGGGGAAAATAACACTCTGCTCGCGGAATATAAATTGCAAAACGGTCACACACTGTCATGCACAATCAACAGTCCACCCCGACTACATCGGGAAAATAAATACTCAAGTAAATGACAAATTTCTTTTGTAAATGACAAATTTCTCTTTTCAAGGTCACAGAAATAGTATTTAAATCTTTTCCAGGAATCCATTTTTTTTCCAAGTTCAGTAAGGTTTAAACATTTTGAAATTCGTCAGCAAAGATACAAGAACGACAAATAAAACATGTTTTTGGGTCCTAAACTACCCGGACATAAACATAATAGTAGCTACGCACGGACTCCCGTCACTTCGTGCTTATGTATCCCCCATAAATAGTAGAACATATTTAATTGGTTCACCTATGGGGACAATTCCCCCTCACAAGGTTAGAAAGGAGACTTACCTCGCTCCGAAATCCCATAACCGGCTTCCAAGCTCTTCCGATGACTCCAATGGATGCACAATGCCCCAAAACTACCAAATAACGGGCAAAGCAATGAAAATTCACTCTAATACTCATAACAAATAAATTTTATAATTTCCCAACTCCGCTCAGTGAATTGACCAAAACGCCCTCGGGCCCACGTGCCCGAAATCCGAAATTTCTCGAAGATAAACTCTACCCATAGCCCTACTAGCTCAAATATACAATTTACTCTAAATCCTAAGCTCAAATTCGTGGTAGAAATAAAAAAAAACAACATTTCTAGGTTTTCTTCAAATTCCCAATTTCCACAATCTTTCATGTTTTAATCCATGCATATACCTTGTATTTAACTTGAGATGAGTTGGAATAACTTACCTTGACATAGGTGATGAAATTCTCCTCTTGAAGCTCTCCTAAAATCGCCCCAACCATGAGAAATATGAGAGAAATGGCCAAAAATCTCGGTTTAAAACAGTCTGCCCAGGCCTCATTTTCGCACCTGCGGTCCATACATCGCACCTACGGTCCCGCAGGTGCGCCCAAGAGCCCGCACCTGCGGCTTACTTCTCCTCTAGCCGAATCTGCACCTGCGCGCCATTGTCGCATCTGCGCCTTCGTAGGTGCGGAAATTACATCGCACTTGCTCTCCCAGTCAAGCCAGCAAAATCTCGCACCTGCGGCGCCAGAGCCGCACCTGCGGCCCAAGCCTCGCAGGTGCGGTCACACCATATGACAACAACTTCAGCTTTTCTCAACTTCAAATATTGATCCGTTAACCACCCGGAATCCACCCGAGGCCCCCGGGACCCCGTCCAGTTACACCAACCTGTTCCAAAACATAATGCGGACTTTCTCGAGGCCTTAAATAACATCAAATAACACCGGAATCATGAATCGCACTAAAATTCAAACTTTATGAACTTGAAGTTTCAAACTTCCACATCCGATGCCGAAACCTATCAAATCACGTCCGATTGAAGTTTCTATCTTTAGCAAAATGACTTCAAAATGACCTACGGACATTCGAATTTACTTTCGATCGCGCTCCCAACTCCAGAATCACCATACGGAGCTATTCCCAGGCTCGGAATCCCAAACGGACATCAATATCACTGAAATGCGCTTCATACCAAACTTAGGAAATTTCTTCTAAAATGCTGACTTCCACAATACACACCGAAACGCTCCCGGGTTACCCAAAATCCGATCCGGACATATGCCCAAGTCCGAAATCATCATACGAACCTGCTGGAACCTTCAAATCCTGATTTGGAGGTCGTTTAATCAAAATTCTAATCTTAGTCAATTTCTCCAACTGAAGGCTTCTGAAATGAGAATATTTTTTCCAAATTAACTCTAAACTTCCCAAAATTTAACTCTGACCACGCCCACGGGTCATAATACCTGAAATGGAGCTGATCAAGACTTCAAACCGCTGAACGACGTGCTAGAGCTCAAAACGACCGGTCGAGTCGTTACATTCTCCCCCACTTAAACAGACGTTCGTCCTCGAACATGCTAAGAACTGCTCTGGAGTTATCTGAAATCACTGTTTAATACCTCGAGCACCTGCCCGTGCTACCACAACCCAGTTGAGTACATTAGCTTGATCAAATTTGAAGATTTCTTCTTTTATCCATATAATAAGCTCAGAATCCAGTTCTAATACCTGAAATTCTCGGCCAGGCCTAGTTCCAATATATAAACACCGCAGCAACTACCACACGATATACCAGAACATGACTGCATACCTTTACTGAATCAGCACCATACACCACATAACTCATCATCTGACCACAATGACATTCCCTGAACCTCAATAGCCAAAATTTCACGAATCTGATGCTCCCAATACACCTTATGATATATATATATACATCCTGCTATAATGCTGGCGATACCACAACAACGGAGGAGATGTGTAGAAATTTCTAACCAATTGCAGAGTTAACCAAACATTGAATCCTCCCTCTTGACTAAGACCACCATCTCATTACAACTCAATGAGGGTAACTGTCCTTTAATGTATTTCACATAATCTTATTTCACTAGATCCTTGATCCAAAAATCTCGTCTCACCCAGTATGAACTGTTCAGGCAACAAATCACCCCAAGCATGACCAACAGTCTCACATGACACCACAACGCGCCAATAGGCCATAACTCGAACATGATACATAAAGAAATGACTTAGGAAAGGACTACTCAACTCACGCAACTTATTATGAACTCTTCTCAGAAAATAGAAAGTAAAAAACAAAAAATAGATATAGGGGACCGTACTCAACATCACACTGTTGCGGCACGCAACCCGATCCAAATAACATGCCTGTGGCGACGTACCACCCGGTCCACACATAAAATTCACATAAGGAAATATACATGGAGCTGAATTGCTCACGGATATAATTTACCGAATACCGGTCACAAGCACGCTAAGTGCATAATACCATCCTGGGGAGACTGATAAAGCCATATGCTACAAAACTTGAGCACAACTGAGGTGCGATATATAATCTGGATTTCAAGAGCCATCCTGTTCACATAACCTCATCATTACGCGGAATCTCAACACATAAGAAATTATCAAGCCGTTTCACAACTCACACGGCACAATCATAATATCACGTGAATTTGACGAAGATGGAACAACACCTGATATTCCAACACCTCTCCTTGAGGAGCGCTATACTAAAATGAATACATATGCCTCACATGAAGTCCATAATTCTGTTTAAACCCGTTCATACACTTCAGGACGATTCTGCTCGCAATGTACTAGGCTGATAGCCTTACCTGGGTCCAAAATAACCTACTTCCTCTCATAACATGCAGGAACAACCATCATAGCCAGGACTACACCCCACAATCCACAACCAGCTGGACCGAACGCCTTCCTGGCATAAATTCTCAAATAAGCAACATTACACTTCTTTATACTCAGTCCAAATCTTCAATCAATCAGGTGACTATCTGTCACACTTATACAATCTTCTCGTGGTTACGCTCCCACGACCTTCCACACCAGGTAATAAGTTTGCACGTCCATAACACCGACCATACTAATACTGCAAACCCATCAAGAACCCATGACCAGGATACAAAGCCTTTTTCATAAAACATCGATCTCAGGTGACACTAATGACAATACCAGCTTACTCTGAACTTTCAAATCCCTTTTTCTTGATCATCCGAGCTCCTGACATCCTTGTTAACACCGAACCGCAATCTCGATTCTTACTCCCAGTTACACACTGTTTACTGCACCTAATGATGAGTGGCTAGAATTCATGATTTTAAGCATTATATACCTTGCATTTTATGTACTTTAATGATAAAATACACGTCGTATGTGCCTAATAGGGTTTATTTTATGTGTAGGTGAATTGGAAATGGAAACGGGGCTAAACGGATGCAAGTACGTCGAAGAATACGCGAAAAGGGACACCCGGGCGATAGCCGGGTGTTGGAGCCAAACAGCCTGACCCAGCCTGGCGTTACCCAGGCCTTAGAGCCCTAACGCCAGGGGGGGCCTGGCGTTACCCAGGCCTTAGATCCCAAATGCCAGGGTCCCCGT
>ML403690.1:47288-65978 GCA_005239525.1 Nicotiana knightiana | reverse complement strand
TCTTTAAGTTAGTTGTCTATTTAATCTTTTGATTTACTATTTTAGATTAATTCTAGTTAAATATTTGTTTGAGTTTAGTTTAGTGGATAGTTAATCACAAGTCCCTGTGGGTACGATATCTGGACTTCAATTCCTATATTACTTGTCGACCACGTACACTTGCGTGTGCATTGGGAAATCAACCAACACCTAACATGACAATATGAGATTGCGCAAGAATTCCATCATAACTCCTGAACCACTAATAGGGGAAACACCTCATCATACAGAAACCTCTTACTGACCTCAATTCAAGAGAACAATAACAACACTCAAGTGAATTCTCACAATCACCCAACATGCAAATCCTTAAGTAGTGGTCTGAACCACCATAAACCTTCTGGGATTCGCCTACACCTGATAGGCCATAGCGCTCGAATGCTCCCACATGAAATCTATTACGACGGCCGACAAGCCCCGCACATACCGGCCCAAACCACATGCATAATTTAATTACACTGACGAAACTGATCACTGCCGTACATGTGCCATTTCAACCATGGCTAATCAATCTATCTTCTTTTAATCATCTTTAATTGCCTCAGGAATAATAGTAACTTCCTTCAACTCATAGCAACTCAACCCTTACTTATCCCGAGTGACCTTGATTCACGAGACCATTCTGCCTAAATCCCGCAACCCGTCTCATACCCTCCTGATAATCTTTCTACAACCCGGAGGTTATTTCTCTCACTCCTCCAATACTATCCTGCATGCTGAAAATAACATAGAACACTCCAATTATTTTCCCTTTCTCAGGAATTATACTGCAGAAGCTCGACCCTTAATCATACTGCTACCTGAAACCCTTAAACGCCGCATTCTTAACTTTTGAATTCACTAGGACCGCTATTGAGAGTCACCCACTATGACTGGCCCCGAATACAATCAACTCCAAGGCTCTTCTAGCACATGAACACCCTTTTCAATGAAGCACGTGACTGAGTCACTACCCTAACAACTCGCCTATGCCTTAAGCATAAATTCTGAATATTTGAAAGCCTAACCCTGGTCTAACAGGGCCAACTTCTGCACACATTCATCAAATCCCACGCACAATCACCATTTTACTCCTTTCCCCTAGCTGTAATAACTTGCCGACACGCCGACAATCCGCAACCCCCATGAGAACACAATCTTACAACCCAACTGCAGGTGGTGGGACTCCCCCACTTAGCCCGAAGCTACTCCTTGCACTGCTCTAGACCCTGCTGAGACCCTCTCCCCTTTGTTAATATGATCTTGCTCAACCAATCCGTCCAATCCTTCCAAATTCTCTTGTTAGCACTCCCTAAATACTCAAATTCTCTAGCATCATTCACACATTCTACCTCCTACCGAATAACCACTAGAACCCCTCACAGAAACTTGCCAACCACAAAACCACTAACCTACTCACATGAGATAACCCACCTGTGAAAATCTCCAACTGACACCTTCCAACGACGATGTACTGTACACCCTCTACAACATCAATATCCCATCCTAAGCCTGTTCTCATTCATCAACTTTACCAGTCCGTCCGCTCCTCATGGATATCTACTAAATGTGCTACAATATCCTCTAATTCACCATTATGCTGCCGCTCTCCCACTTTGGTTAAACTCATTCCTTTAGGCACTACCTGACCTCCTTTCCTTACGCCTGGCCTTTTAGAGATTTGGTCGCCGCCTGACACTTCTCACATGTCTTTTGTCGTCGTATGCTTCCCAATTCAATATCATTCTCTGCAGCTCTTAAACCAGCAGCTCGCCACGACTTCAAACTCTCCGAAGATAATTTATCTCGAGTTGCCTTCATTATCACACTTATCCAGTACGGAACCACTGCACCTTACGGTCTCTGCCAACCACATTCTTCAATACTTCTTCACTATACTCTGACCCCATGCTGCCGAAGAAACCATGGCACTGACGAGCTCAACACATTCCATTCGATCAAGGACGACGATAACACATCACAGGTGAATACTCCACCTTACTTGAAAACACCAAGTCTTACTACTTTATCACCCCCAACCGGAACATTCATAATCCAAATGCCTTTCCTCTGCCGGAACTAAAATACCGAAATATCAAAATCACACTCTGAGAAGACCTCCCTTCAAACCATTCATCAGGACGCAACATATGGGCAAGCGTTCTATCATCATATCGACATCGCGCGATAACCAATCGTAAACATCATCACAACCTGAGCATAACATCAAGACTCTCAGAAACACAGCTACTGAGCTGAAACAACATATTATCCTTTCGCAGGGCCATAACAACAGCCCCAACCAATTACATATGGAAAACATCTCGCATCATATCCGTAGCACCATTTCAATCCCTCAAATTCTCGATTCATAGCAAGCGCTTTGCGACGTATAAGATTGAGTAGAAAGAAACCTAGGCATAAACCTCAGAGGAATCAAATCGCACGATGAGGAATCAAGAGGGGAAGTACTCCTAACAGCCCTGTAACCTCTCGAAGATAAGTACAGATGTCTCCGTACCGATCCACAAGGATCTACTAGGCTTGCTCATGACTCGTGAGACCTAAGGGAACCTAGTGCTCTGATACCAAGTTGTCACGACCCAAAATCCATAAGGTCTTGATGGCGCCGGACACCATTGTCAGGCAAGCCGATCATTAAATAGTTAAGTTAAATTTCCCGTTTTAGCATTTTGAAATCATTACCTTTCACTTTATTACATGATAACTGAATAAAATCCGCTAAGTAAATACGAAAGTTTAATATTCCATTTTTATAAAATACATCCCAAACACATCCCAGAACCCGGTGTCACAAGTACATGAGCAAATTCTAAGAATTTCACAAATACTACGAGCTTGTCCGAAATACAAATTGGACAAGGAAATTAAAATAAAATGAATACAATACGAGGGGGACTCTGTCAACTGTGGATCGCCTTCGGATAATGCAGCTCGCCTAAGTCTCCAAACCAGCCACATCACTATGAAAGTACTTGTGCAACAAAATGTACAGCTAGTGTAGCATGAGTTCGAAAACAACGTGTACCCAGTAAGTATCCTGCCTAACCTCAGAGAGGTAGTGACGAGAGGTCTACTTGACACTCACTAAGGTCCAACAAAATAATTTAACAAGATATGATATCAGTAATAGGCATACGAGGATGATAAAAACAGTAAACATTAAAGATAACCGTAATTCAAATAAATACTGAAAGTAAAAAACAATTACTACTTCATTTTCCCCAAATATCTTAAATAAATAAATAATTCTTCATTTTTCCCCCAAATAATATTAATTAAACAATTATTTCTTCATTTCCCCCCCAAATAATCTTGTCACATCAAAATCCATGAAAATCATTAACAATTTAGCATGCGCATATAGGATAAGGACAACCGGCCTGAGCCATCATAATAATCATATTTGTGCACTGCCGAGGGTCGAACGACCTGAATCATAATATATCTTTCAATCTCGACGTGGCGTACGACCCGCTCCCATGAGAGTGGGGGAAATAATACTCCGCTCGTGGAATGTAAATTGCGAAGCAGTCATATGCACACACAATATTAACCATAATGTATCTTTAAATCTCGCCGTGGCGTACGGCCCGCTCCCATGAGAGTGGGGGAAATAACACTCTGCTCGCGGAATGTAAATTGCGAAGCGGCCACACACAGTCATGCACAATCAACAGTCCACCCCGACTACATCGGAAAAATAAATACTCAAGTAAATGACAAATTTCTCTTTTCAAGGTAACAGAAATAGTATTTAAATCTTTTCCAGGAATCCACTTTTTTTTTTCAAGTTCAGTAAGGTTTAAACATTTTGAAATTCGTCAGCAAAGATACAAGAACAGTAAATAAAACATGCTTTCGGGTCCTAAACTACCCGGACATAAACATAATAGTAGCTACGCACGGACTCCCGTCACTTCGTGCATACGTAGCCCCCACAAATAGTAGCACATATTTAATTGGTTCGCCTATGGGTACAATTTCCCCTCACAAGGTTAGAAAGGAGACTTACCTCGCTCCGAAATTCCATAACCGGCTTCCAAGCCCTTCCGACGACTCCAATGGATGCACAACGCCCCAAAAACTACCAAATGACGGGCAAAGCAATGAAAATTAACTCTAATACTCGTAAGAAATTCAAATTATATAATTTCCCAACTCCGCTCAGTGAATTGACCAAAATGCCCTCAGGCCCACGTGCTCGGAATCCAAAATTTCTCAAAGATAAACTCTACCCATAGCCCTACTAGCTCAAATATACAATTTACTCTAAATCCCATGCTCAAATTCGTGGTAGAAATCAAAAAAATAACATTTCTAGGTTTTCTTCAAAATTCCCAATTTTCCATAATCTTTCATGTTTTAATCCATGCATATACCTTGTATTTAACTTGAGATGAGTTGGAATAAATTACCTTGACATAGGTGATGAAATTCCCCTCTTGAAGCTCTCCTAAAATCGCCCCAACCATGAGAAATATGAGAGAAATGGCCAGAAATCTCGGTTTAAAACAGTCTGCCCAGGCCTCATTTTCGCACCTGCGGTCCATACATCGCACATGCGCTCCGCAGGTGCGCCCAAGAGCCTGCACCTGCGGCTTCCTTCTCCTCCAGCCGGATCCGCACCTGTGCGCCATTTTCGCATCTGCGCCTTCCCAGTCAAGCCAGCAAAATCTCGCACCTGCGGTGCCAGGGCTGCACTTGCAGCCCAAGCCTCGTAGGTGCGGTCACACCAGATGACAACAACTTCAGCTTTTCTCAACTTCAAATATTGATCCGTTAACCACCCGGAATCCACCCGAGGCCCCCGGGACCCGGTCCAATTACACCAACCTGTTTCAAAACATAATGCGGACTTGCTCGAGGCCTCAAATCACATCAAACAACACCGGAATCACGAATCACAGTAAAATTCATACTTTATGAACTTGAAGTTTCAAACTTCCACATCCGATGCCGAAACCTGTCAAATCACGTCCGATTGATCCCAAATTTTGTACACAAGTCATATTCAACATTACGAACCTGCTCCAACTTCCGAAATTGCATTCCGACCCCGATATCAAAATTTCCACATCCGGTCGGATTTCTCAAAAACCTTCGAATTTCTATCTTTAGCCAAATGACTTAAAAATGACCTACGGACATCCGAATTCACTTCTGATCGCGCTCCCAACTCCAGAATCACTATATAGAGCTATTCCGTGGCTCGGAATCCCAAACAAACATCAATATCACTGAAACGCGCTTCAAGCCAAACTTAGGAAATTTCTTCTAAAATGCTGACTTCCATAATAAACACTGAAACGCTCCCGGGTTATCCAAAACCCGATCCGGACATACGCCCAAGTCCGAAATCATCATACAAAACTGCTGGAACCTTCAAATCCTGATTCGAAGGTCGTTTACTCAAAATTCCAATCTTAGTCAATTTCTCCAACGGAAGGCTTCTGAAATGAGAATTTTCTTTCCAAATTAACTCTAAACTTCCCGAAATTCAACTCCGGCCATGCCCACGGGTCATAATACCTGAAATGGAGCTGATCAAGACTTCAAACCGCTAAACGATGCGCTAGAGATTAAAACGACCGGTCGGGTCGTTACAGTTCATATTTGCCTTGTCCTCTTCGGTCACCACACATCAGAGGTAACTGGCTATGCCCACAGGAGCAGATACAACTCGGGCACCCTCCGGGACAGTAAGAATAACCTATCTCTTGCGACCAGGGTCCACACTCGAAGCGGGAAACTGATTAATCAATTTTGGACTCGAACTCAGACTACCAGATTCTAAAGATATATCCTTCTTTGGGACTTCCAGGTCGCCCAACCCGGAACTATCTTCTAAAATGGACGAGTCCACACCATCGTAGAAAGAATGAAGGGGATCTTTTACGCCATGAACCCCTTCATTGGGCTTATCTTTTCTTGCTTGGGCCTCCTCAAGCATGGACTCGGTGTAGGAGGGCATTTCCATAATGTCTATTACACCGAGCGCTTTCTTCAGAGCAGAGCCGGCGTCCGGGGGGTCTCACCCCGTCTCCATATCGGCCTCTCGAGTCTGAGGGAGGTTGGCCTCATGAATCCCCCTCGGTTGCCGCCTGCTCCATATGAGGGGTCGATCTATGGGAGATAAAATTGTCATTTTCTTTCGACTCATCCTTCAGCCGGAGAAGCGAGTCAGAATCTGGTACCCTGGTCATCTTGGGCTTGCGAGCCACCCTCTTCTTTGGCTTCACCTCAGAACCCGGGGATCCCGAAGGTTTTCTTTTCCTCTTTTTCTTTTCCCCCGTGGAAGCCCTAGGCTATCCCATAACAGAGGGATTAACAGACAAGGATGCGTCTTCGTCCCCTTCCAAAGGCCTAAGCGCAGTGGTCTTACGCAAACCTATAAAAGAAAGAAGAAAGGTCAACATGGTGGGAGTTAAGAACACGGTAATAGCTATTCGAAGGAGAACCTTACCATGAGAACGGGCCTCCCATCAGCCCTTCTAAAGCTTACTCCATGAGCGCTCGAGGTATGACATCTATTTGCAGATGCCTTCGATCCATTCCTTGAGCTGGGGGACCGAATTTGGAACCTGGGCAATAGCTGCAGAACCAAAAATATGAATGATGAGAAAGGAAATTAAGAAAAATTAACACTTAAGGATTGCACTTACGAGATGCATTCCACTTCTCGGGGAATGGCATGAACTCGGGGGGTATCAAGTCTTCAGTATTCACCCGAACGAAATTCCCCTGCCAACCTCGCCCTCTATCTTCGTTAATACTCAAGAAGGGGGACTTGGTGGCGCGACAAGTGAGCTTGATTAGTCCCCCTAGAAAAATTTGGGGACTGTCTAGACAAAATAGGTGGTCGATGGTGAACTGACGAGACTCAGTATTATTCATAAAATAACGGAGGAGGATCATGATTCTCCATAGAGACGGGTGGATTTGCACAAGGCACACCTCACATCTCTTGCAAAAATCCAAAACAACAAGGTCTACCGGGCCCAGTGTGAAAGGGTAAGTGTAAACGGTTAAATACCCCTCTAGTGGATAGTAATAGTGCTCTCGGGCCTGGGGACTACTATGTCCTTGTCTTCCCATTTACAGTCCTCTCATACCACGGGAATGACGTCTTTTGTAACAGAGAGCATATATACCTCGATTCTCCTTTACTCCGGTCCTGTTTATATGAGGGTTTCTCGACCTTGAAGTCGTCCGCAATTGAGCAGCCTCCGGGAATAAGCATTTTCAAGAGGGATCGGGGGCTCGGGGGCCGGTTCGGTGGCAGTCGACTTGGTGGAAGCCACTCCGGGGGCAGCCATCTCGAGGACAACACTACCACAAAAAAGCTTTTTAGCGGCAATTAGCCAATTGTCGATAAAATAATTCTCTCTAGAAACATTAGCGACAATTTAACATTTGCCAAGAAATCATAATGTTTTACCAGCTATTCAAAGTAATAGTCAGTAAAGGTTAGTAAACTAGAAACGTATTATACTCATTTCATTCTCCCTCAAGTTTTTCCCTGTAAAATACTCTCTCCATGTACTGTGCGGAAACACAGTCACCCACAGTAAGCCGCAAGATAGAGCATAGGCCTCCCTCCTCTCTCTCCCATGGTTGTTAGCGCGCAACTCGTCTTTCTCATCATCACAGACCACCGTAACTAGGTAATTCGCTCTACTCTCTCTCTCTCTCTCTCTCTCTCTCTCTCCCTCTTGTTTTTATTTTGATGACCCTTCTGGTCGTGAAATGCTAAGCAGAAGTGGGTAAACTTTGATTTTGTATTTGTAGTGAGTGCAGAAGAAAGTCGTCCTTCTTTAGATTCATATGCCGATTAGATTAAATATAGGTTTCATTGGTCATGGATTAGGGTTTCTTTACTAGTCAGAATCCATTGCTCTTTTGTTGTATTTTTGTAGTTTTGGCCTAATCTGTTCTTCTTCCTTTGCTGGTAGGTCTGATAGGTCTCAATATTTTTCACTTTCTCCAAAATCTATATAAGAAAGTTTCAATTTAGACTTACCATACTTTAATTTTATGCAGAGTGTAGATGCAAAATTGAGAAGTAGGTAAAATTTAAGATATAGTTTGGTGAATTTGGTCTCCTGAAAAGATAAAAAATTTATTTGGTAATTGGATTCACAATATGGGTATGTTTCTTAAAGTTTGTTGAAGGCAAACCCTTTAGATGTAAAATCAAATTGATATGCATATAAATTGCTTCTCATGAGTGCAATTTAGTTACTAATAATTTCCTTCTCAAGAGTGCAATTTACACTTCTCCCTTTCTGTTGATAATGAGTTTTTGAATTATATGTCTAGTCCATTATTATATCTTTGAGGTGAGAATTTATTCTTGTATTTTTCTTTATATGATCATCTTACTACATCTGATGAAGATGTCTAAACATCTGCAGTAATGCAACTTGATTTATGTTTGAGAGAATTAGTCGTAACCAATATATTTTTTAAGCTATTTAATGTAGTTCTTTGGGTTGTTTGTTAGACATGAATTGTTGATGGACTAGTTTTTTCTCACTTACTAACTCATGTTAATTGAATTTTTACCTTGTTTGTATAGAAACATTCATGGTTGTCTTCCTGAGCGCTCTCATATGAAGAAGAATTAGAAGGTAATTTTATATTGTTTTCTTAAATCTTGAAGGTTGAAACCATATTACTCTGTTTTATATTGAAAAGTTATTCTACTTACTGAAGTTATTATGTCCTCTTTGTTTTATTTATGTGCCTGCCACTACCCTTTCAATATATATGTAGATATGCAGGTATCTACATTGTTTTGTAATTATAAACTTGGATTCTTATCTTCATGGCATAATACTTCTATTTACTTATTAAACTATTTAGTTGGTATCTTTTATGCATAACATCGATAATCGTCATTTATCAAGCTAAAACATGTAAAGGATCATATGTCCAAACTGTTAGTGTAAGTTATTTATGCATTCATCGTTCGTATCAATTCTCTTGACATAGAAGATGTTTTTTCAACTATATTATGTTCAAATTGCTGGTGTAAGTAGTTTGATCGCAGGTTACTAACTTTGCTTTACATTAAATTTTATTTTTTGACATTAATTTTATTTTCACTTCTAGCTAGTTCAATTCCAAAGTTGTGTGCTTTTCTTTTATTCTGAAAAAAGAGGTAAAATTTTTGTGAGTGTAGGTGATGTCATGAGATGATTATTTTTATAGATTTTGCACTTCCAGCTGCTGAACTGTCCAAATTCCATATATTCGGGCACTAGTCTTTCGTCACCGATTACTATTCTTCTGTACAAATTTAAAATTGTTAGGAATGGATGACTGGAGTAATATGCCATAGGTTTACTGGAAGTTGCCTCTTCCCTGCTAAGTTATTTGAATTCTAGTATTTATAGAAGCTAAAATATACTTCACTGTGTTTACTTTGTCAATTAATATATCAAAATTATTTAAAGGAGAAAAAGAAAGTATATTCTTACGCATAATGAAAATGTCGAGCAGTCTTCTAATGCTATAAATATTGAAGTTTTAATTGGAACAAAGCTTACTGATTTGTATTTCTTACTGTAATATGCCACTAAGGAAAATGAATCTCGAAAATAGGTGGTGTGTACTGCATTGAAGAGTGGAATTTATATGTAAATTTCTTTCTTATAGTTAATGATGTAGTGGTTACCTGCTCCTTCTCTGAACCTTTTTAATTAAAGTTTGTTCAAAGTACATAATAGTTGGGCTTTAAACTCATATATTGGCTTTTCAGTTCTAATCTAAACATATATTTTAATTTTCTACTGCTACCTCTTTCATGTGGTCTATCAATGCCTAGAGGAAAAAAAATTAAACCTTGCCTCCATGAAACTAAGAAGATTTAAATTTCACATTGTTAATATATTCACGAGGAATAAAACACTCGATGCTGCCTCTTTTTGATGTTCAATGATGTGATTTTAAGTGGATCCAAAATATTTCTTGTGTTTACTTTAATTGTGTGGAACATTATAAGGATGAAATTAAGTATCTACTAAATGAAAATGTTTAGTAACTTCTTTTTATATTCTAGAAAACTTTTGCAATGAATTTGTTGAAGGGTCTCGTTGAGGTAGGCATAAAGGTGTCTAACGGGCCGGGTTGACCTNATTTCTCTCATTCAAGTTAAATCATGCCCCGTGATTCTAGAGTGCGCTCATATGTTTGGGAACACTTTGATGTGGTTGAAGAAAATGAAGAAGTTTACAAAGTAAAGTGCAAGAATTGTGGTATAATCTTAAATCTTCGTCCAAAGTGCACGGGCACACGCTTTTTAAGGAGGCATATAAATAGTTGTCTTGAGCATCCACCAGACCACCAACAATTCGTTTGATTAATTGATTTCAGACAATTTGTGTTATTTTAATATTATTAGACGTATTATGCATTTATGTTTAATGTTTTAGTTTGTTATTTTAATATTATTAGACGTATAAGTGCAAGTTTGAACTCTAATTTGAAGTATTAAATATTTAAATGTAAACTTTAATAGTTTAATTTGCAAGTTTTAGTTTGTTATTTTAATATTATTAGACGGTACCTAATTATTTAATGATATATTCAAATGTAAGAATTTTAAAGTCTTTGCATCCTTTATTCAAACACTATTTTTATAAGTTTATTTTTTTGTTTATATTTTTACGACAGTTATAACAAATACAAAAAAAATTTTAAAAAAAATAAAAAAACACTTAACCGGCCCGGCCCGGCCCCTTAAGCCCCTAACCCATACGGTTAAGTTTTTACCCGGATTAACCCGTACCCGTTAAACCTGTTAACTATAACCCGTAACCGGCCCGGTACCCCTACCCGTCCGGTTCACCAAAACCCCAACCCAGCCCGGCCCGGCCCGGCCCACCCGTTAGACACCTCTAGGTACGCATGAGTGTGGATCCAACATTGACATGCTTTGGTAGGCTAGTCAATAAAGTTCTTGGGGCATCGGAACACTGCCTGAAGTATATATTGAACTGGAATTAAGAGATACTAAATTGGATAAACTGAACGAGGGGCTACCAAAGTTGTTAATTCGTTCTCGAGACATAATGAACTAGATTTAAGAAATTCATTTTTTTGTGTTTTAGGTATACCTTTGCGTGCTATGGTGCTTGTGGTTTACGAAACAAGGGGTCAGGAAAGCAAGCAGGGTGACCAAGCTGGTGAAAAAAGACTCGATTAAATTACTGATTCAAGTTGTGTACTACGTATTTTGCGGTGTCGAATCTCTAAAGTTAAGGATTTTGTCATTTTTGTGTGGATGTAAGTAAAAGCAGTGTGTTTATTTTATTATTTCAGGCCATAGCTAATACCGTTAAACTTTTACTAGTAATAAATTGGATATATGTTAACCATATCAAAAAGGCGTTAGAAAAAGAAGTCACCATTTTCGGCAGTAAGTTGGTCTTTACCGGCAATAGCAATTGCCCCTAAATATATGAACTAAGATGTTCGTTAGCCACTTTTAGTGGACACTTCAATTGTCAGCGAATAATTGCCGTTAATTGGCCGACCTTTTAGCGGCAATAGTGTGGGTCTTTACCAGCTTTCTTATTTATCGCCGCTAAAGCCTTTAGCGACGCTGGAAGCAACGGCAAATAAACAATTGCCGGTAATAGTTTTTGTGGGAATTGTTATTGCCACTAAAGGGCATATCTTTTGCCACTAAAAGCTTTTTTTTGTTGTAGTGAAACTATTTTGGGAGCGACCGCCTTAGTACCTCGGCCGGTTAGGAAGATGAAGAGGCAGCCTGGTGAGGAACTGACTTGGAAGTTTTGGCCATTACTATCTGAGAAAGTTTGAAGATTTAAATAAAAAGTAGGGAGATTTGAAGGAGCAATTTAAAGGCTGAAGAAAAAGGGTATGATGACTTGAAAATTTGAAGAAAATCTGGGTAGGAACCCAAGAACAATTATGAAGATTTGAAGATAAAAAAGGGAAGATATGAAAGTTTGAAAGAAGTTGATGATAGCTGGGAAGTTTGAACGTAGAAACTTGATTGGAAAGTGGAAAAGAATAGAAGATAGAAGCTTTTATAGGGGAAGTACGCGAGGCTTCGCATTCGAAGACAACCAACTGGCGGTTGACACATGTCCGAAGTCAGAACGCCACGATTGATGGGATATTCCAACTTCTTCATCGTTTTGATCGTGACGTATGAAGGAAGGTACCGAGGTTCATCTATCGTTTCTCATCATTTAGGCAAACCTACTCTCTGGAAAATGAGGGGACTATCTGTATACGGGTAAAAGCGGGGCTAGCGGGCACCCCGATTTCCCGGTAGAGGAAATGAAGCAATGACAGAACTACTCGGAATCGAGATCAAAGGTAGGAACCCCTCGCACTAAGGCTTGGACGAGCACTCACCACCGGGGCCATTGAGACAATGCCCCTGAATCCGGTTCGAGCTCTAATACCTCAGAAGGCACAATCAAATGATTGCACACGACTAACGAGGGACCGTGATATCTGTGCTCAACCGGATATCACGTCGTGGATCTTGGACTGTATCAATAATTGATCAGTGATTAACAAAAAAGAAGATTTTTACCTTTCATAGAGTTGTACTTATGGTAAAACTCCCCTACTATATAAAGGGGAAGTTGATTGTTCAATAGGGATAATGTAACACGCATATCAAGGCAATATAAACTTGTTTCCTCAATTGTTAAGCCCATAACCGAGCCCGGATTTAATACTACTGCTGGTTTGACTATTTATTCTATCTTTATTTGTTTATCTAACATTATTGATCACTTGTTTTGGATTAATCCACATATACTTAAGACCACGTATAAATTCAATTCTTATCCATTTTAAGGGTAAACAAAATCGCATTTGAAAATTGGGACTTTTTCTTGCTTTTATTTCCTTCTCTTTATTCATATAACATCGTTATTTTAAAAAATGCTTTTCACCGCTTTTTCTTAAAAGAATACTTCCTAAAGAGTTAAACATGACAAACATATCAAATTGACATTTGTTGAAAGGCCTTGTCACTTGTTGAAAGTCGTGATATTTGTTGAAAGGCATTGCTAGTTGGCCATAATTTTTTCGTAATTTCATAATACATGGACATTCACTCGTAATATTATTTATAATATTCCCCCTTGAATATTCATTAGTAGATAATGTGACTCGTTAAAACTTTACTAGGAAAAACTCAATGAGAAAAAATTTTGGTGAAGGAAAAAGAGTACACATGTTTAATAATACGCATTTTGGTTGACTCATTAAAAATATTGCAAGGAAAACCCAGTGGGATAAAACCTTGTAACTGAAAAAGAGTATAACGCACATTAACTCCCCCTGATGAGAGTATCGATTCACATCCCAATCTTGTACACTAGTTTTTTGAAGGTTGACGTTGGTAGAGCTTTGATGAACAAATTAGTCATATTATCACTTGAACGAATCTGTTGCACATTGATATCACCATTTTTTTGAAGACCATGTGTGAAAAATAACTTTGGTGAAATGTACTTTGTCCTATCTCCTTTTATGAATCCTTCCTTCAAGTGGGCTATGCATGTTGCATTGTCTTCATACAAAATCGTGGGTATTTTGCTCCACTTTAAACCACATTTTTCTCGAATAAGATGTATTATAGACCTCAACCACATAGATTCTTGACTTGATTCATGAATAGCAATTATCTCAGCATGATTAGATGAAGTATCCACGATTGATTGCTTAGTCAATCGTCAAAATATGACAGTGCCTCCACATGTAAACTCATAGCCTAATTTAGATCGAACCTTGTATGGGTCAAATAAATACCCAACATCAGCATAACCAACAAGATCGGGGCTGCAATCATTGTCATAAAATAAGCCCATATAGGTAGTCCCTTTTAGATACCGCAATATATATTTAATTCCATTCAAATGTCTCTTTGTAGAAGCAGAGCTATATCTTGCTAAGACATTAACTGAAAAAGTTATATCAGACCATGTAGTATTAGCAAGATATATTAGTGCACCAATTTTAATAAGATATGGTACTTCAGGACCAACAAATATTTATTATTCCATGAGGTATTAATATTTTTTATTTATATCAAGCGTTTCACAACCAATACGGTATTCAATGGAATCGCTTTAGAATATTTTGTGATTTTGGATCTTTCAGAATCACTCATTTTAAATTCGTTCAGTAGATAATCTACCTCTTTCAAAACTCCCCAAAAATTGAAGTAATTTATGATACACAAGAATTTTGTCAAATCATATCCAAATTATTTTATAAAGAAAAAATTGGGTCATTTTTGTATCCTTCCTTTAATAGGTACTTGTTAAGGTGATTATATCACATGCACCCTGATTGTTTCAATCCGTGAGGATTTTGAAAGCTTTCTTGAATAAATTTTTTGGGAACCTTTATATGCATCATAACAGACTAAATGGCACGACCCAATTTTTCCTATAGATCGTGATGGCGCTTAACGTCACCGCTAGGATAGCCGACAGTGGACTAGCCATATATTTATTCTTTTTAATAATTTTGAAAAAGTTGAATTTTATTTATTAAGTAAGAGGTGAAAATTTATAAAATAAAGCGTAAATAAATATGAGAGCAAGTCTGGTGTGATAAACACTCAAAAACCATCAAATGTCTACTAGCATATTTTCAAGACCTGGTGTCACAAGTGTAAGAGCTACTAGTAAAATATACGACACACTAAACTACCGCCTGAAATAAATAGACAGAAAGAAAATGTAAAAGAGAGACTCCAGGTGTTGTAGAACGGACTCGGAAACAGCTCACCACTAAGCCTCGGGGTATCGGGGGTGCGTGCCTGAGTGGACACCAGATGCACCTACCTGAGATCCTGCACGATTAGTGCAGAAGTGTAGCGCATAATCAACATGTACCACTAAGTATCCAGCCTAACCACTAAGTAGTAGTGACAAAGGTCGACATCAACACTTACTATGGGCCAATAATAATATACAGAAATGTTAAATAGGCATGGACTGTGTGAATAATAAAAATAACACAATAACAAGCAGTAAATAAATGGTTCTCTAATTGATAGTAAATTCCAAAATCCTCATCTAACACATACTAGTTCTGAATATCAGTCATTAAAAAAATTATAACCTCTCAAGAAATTACATAATATTAAGTGTAAACGGGCTCCAAGTAATATCACGCACAATTTATGCCGAGGTTGTACGACCCGATCCAAAAATATACTATGTGCACTGCCGAGGGTCAAATGGCACGAACCATAAATGCATCTATTATACTGCCGAGGCGAACGACCCACTCCTATAAGAATAGAGAAGTTTACCTCGCTCGCGAGAGGACATGGATTTCCCAAAGATATTAAATTTTCATCAATTCTTCCCAAAATAAGAAATCTAAATTGGAAGTCTTAAACTTTAAAATCTCTAGTTTCAGCTCTATTTAAGACAATTAATATGGATAACAAATATGACAGTACAATTAAAGCATGATTTAAATCTAAGACTACCCGGACATCTCATGAAATATGGTTATGCACGGACTCTCATCACCTAGTGTATACATAGCTCCTGACACAAGTAACACACAATAAGATACACCTAAGAGGATGAGTTCCCTCTTACATGGTTAGGCAAGAGACTTACCTTGTTCTCAAGCTCACTTCTGGTCCACCAATATGCTCTAAGTCCTCAACTTGAAGCGAAACAACCCAAAAGTAGCCAAATATTATATAAATAAATTAATATATACTCAAAAGTTTATAATTTAACTATTGGAGTTAGAGGTGTACATGAATCGGGTTGGTTCAGTTTTTATCAAACCAATTATATCGGTTTGGATTGGTTCGATTTTTTTGGATTTTTAATTTTTTTTTGTTACATGAATATTATTCCAATCTTACTGTGTTAAAATCATAGATAAAGTTTTGATAAGTGAATATATGTTTAGTAAATATAAAAAAATTGACAAACATATGGTCTATTAAAATATTCTAATGGGAGAATTTTTTTAGTAATACATGATAGTTATTTTCTTAGTCGTCTAACAATCATTTTCGTTAATGTACACATTCTAGGTTAATACATGAGAAGATCCCAAATATTTTAATATTTTTAAAGAAAATTCAATATAAAGTCTTAAAAATATATATATAAATTATATATTTATATGTCGGTTTGGTTCGAATTTTTTTACTCAATACAAACCAAGTCAAACCAAACCTAGTCGAGTTTTTTAATCGGTTTGGTTTGATTTTTCGGTTTGGTACGGTTTTTTGGTTCGATTTGAAAACCCCTAATTGGAGTAATTACCCAACCCAGTTTGGAAGATTCCTAAAATTCACCTCCGGCCCACGTGCCTGGATTCCGAAATTTTTTGAAGATAAATGTTACCCATAACCTCAAGTGCCCATGATTCACGTATTTAGCTAAAGAATTGATAGGGATCACTTAGCTCTTGTTGTTGATGGAATACCTCCACAAAATGCTCTCAAAATCGCCTAAGACCAAGTGGGAAATGAGAAAAATAAAGCTAAGTCCCGTAATAAAAAAACTCATACACCAGTCGCAAATATCGCATTTGCGACATCTTGTTCGCAAATGCAAGGGTCACAAATGCAAAGGTTGGCCTTCCCTGACAGGGTCGCAAATCTGACCAAGAAGTTTGCAAATGCGAAGGGGTGCTGATCGCAAAAGCGAAGGAGAAGCTCACAAATGCGAAGCCTACCTCATCGAGGCTTCATCGCAATTGTGAAGAAACCTCGCAAATGCGAACAAAACCTCGCATTTGCAATACATGAGGCACCATCAAAAAAACCAAAAAACTTAAGTCCTTTCATCCCTCCGAACGAGTCTGAAACTCACTCGAGCCCTCAGGGTTCCACACCAAACATCCACACAAGTCTAAAAATATCATACGAATTCGCCCCCTCGAAATCCCAAACGGGCATCGATAATACCAAAAACCTACTTCAAACCAAATTTAAAGAACTTTAAAACCTCCAATGCTCCAACTTCTGATATTAAGCGCTGAAACGCTCCCGGGTCATCCAAAATCCGATCCGAACATACGCTCACGTCCAAAATCATGATACAAACCTATTGAGACCGTCAAATACCAGTTTCGAGGTCGTTTACTAAAATGTTGACCCAAGTCAAACTTAAACCTTTTAAGCCAATATTAAGGAACTAAGTGTTCCGATTTCAATCCGAATCCTTCCAAACCCGAATTGACCATTCCCGCAACTCATAAAATATTAAAGGAACATACAGAGAGTCTTATTTAAGGGAACGGGAATCAAGAAAATAAAACGACCGCTCAGGTCGTTACACTAAATCCTTTAAAGATTTTCCTATAAATTTTGTTGTCTAGATAACCATATTAATAATGACAATAATTTACTATACACATATTTAAATTTTCACGTATTGCGAGACTCTACCTGAAAGCAATTGCATCCACCACAAGAGAACTTCTCTCCTTATAATCAATGCCGAGATATTTGCAGTATCTTGTACCACAAGACGTTTTTATATCTATTGATTTATTTTTTTATTTAACTTTCGCACAGAAATACATTTATACCTCCATTATTTTATACTTTCAGGTGTTGGGACTATTTGTCCAACTTCACATTTTTCAGGTGAAGTCAATTTTCATTGCGTATTTTTCATTTGTCCAATCATTTATTTGCCCAAATTTTATGACAGATTTAAGCTCAAGATCCTCATCAGTATTAATAATATTGAGCGCTACATTATATCAACAATATCATCGACGATCATTTTACAACGATTCCATCATAACTCAACAAAGACATAACTTAGTGAAATCTCATTATTTTCAGGTACTTGAGCCTCTCCTATGAGGTCTTATAAAGTGTTATTTCATTGTGCTCTTATAGAGCACTTGCCTCTTTATTATGACCATTTTCTCCTCTACTTATTCAAGGAATTTTATATTTGGAACCGATTAGTCTATTACACTTCATACGTGTTATAGACTCTGTCCAGCATAGACTTTATTCTATTTGGAACATTAGCAGCTTAAATATGACATTTAGATTTTGGTCAGGAAATGCGCCTGACAATATTTTCCAAATGAATTATCACTTGAACTTCAAGTTCACATTTTCAGTTGTCCAGTTTCTCCCCCTAATGTTGGGATCACCAACACATATCAGCAACCTTGGGTACCCATCTTTGTGCATTGTGGTGAAACAATTTAAATCATATAGCACATTTATATTTCAAGATGAAAATTATTTTGTTCCAGACCTGAACCAATTGTAATAGGGAGAATTTATCATAACTTGCTGGCTAGATGCGTACAAGTGCTGCTATTAAATGATACACCTCATAAAAAATTTCTTTTTGGTATCTCATAACCAATGGTTTAGCTATAATTAGAAGCATACTATTTCTGCTAAACCAACTCGGATTTATACCAGCTTTATCAAGATAAATCATCATAATTTACATTCTGGAATTGTGCTCTAATAATTTGAGCAAGCAATTTGCATAAGCCAAACTGGAAGTTGATAACAAAAGCACACGTGACCATACAATAGA
Source organism: Nicotiana knightiana (assembly GCA_005239525.1). Taxonomy (NCBI): domain Eukaryota; kingdom Viridiplantae; phylum Streptophyta; class Magnoliopsida; order Solanales; family Solanaceae; genus Nicotiana; species Nicotiana knightiana. The sequence goes on along the minus strand of ML403690.1, from coordinate 47,370 downwards.
TGCAACTATTAAAATCATATAATAGTAAACGGTCCACATGGCAGGTGACTGGGCCCATTATATATATATATATATATATATA
>ML403690.1:461-43950 GCA_005239525.1 Nicotiana knightiana | reverse complement strand
TTTTTATGTGCTTAATGGAGTTTATTTCATGTGTAGGTGAATTGGAGATGGAAACCGAGCTAAATGGATGCAAATACGTCGAAAATACGCTTGAGAGGCGAAGAGGGAACACCCTGGCCTTATCCAGGCGTTTTCCTCCTAAAGCCAGGCTGGCCGTAGCGTTAGGGGGCGTTTGCCTCCTAAAGCCAGGCCTGGCCTGGCCTTATCTAGGCCTTAGAGCCAAAACGCCTGGTCTCCTGGTTCTGGTCAATTTCGAGTTTTGACGAGTTTAAGTGTTTCCCGGTGGAAATAGACGTCTCCTACACGTTTAGGGTTTGTCCTAAACTTATAAATAGACCCCAAAAACATAACTTAGAAGAGATTCGAAGAGACGGACGGCAAGACATCAAATTGTACAGATTTTCTTCATTACTCTGTAGTTTAATTATGCAAGTTATTTTAGATTTGATTCTTATGAATTTGTTTAGCTAACTTATTTAATTTAGGGTTTTGGTAGAACCCGTTGGGGGATGAACTTATTTTGTTATTAATATAGTTCCGATTGGTTGATTAATCTCTAATTGTTCAACTACGTTCTTGTTGTAGTTAATTGAATGGCCATCAATTAGCTGTGCCTATTTATTATGTATCTACTTGAGAGAGAGTGCATATTTAGGTAGTTGTTTGAACAACATCACTCCCGGAGTATAGACGAAAGTCATAACCGAGGGTTTAGAGGTTGGATTAGAGATAACGATACCTGGGGTGCAATCTAAAGTGAACTGTAATCCAATCTAGCTAGCGTAATTTAAGAGAGTGCGTCTAGTAAATTATCATAATTACTTGAGAGATATTTATGGTAGATAGAGTGTACATGATTGATAGAAACAACTAATCAAGCTATATGAAGTATCCGAGAAGTAAATTCAGCGACGGAGGAAACCATAACCTTAGATCTTTATTACAATTGTTTACACCTTAGCGTAGTTAATCTTTAGTTTTAATCTTTAGTGTTAGTAATTTAAATAACATCAAGTGACAGTTGAGTATTCTAACAGCTTGCTTGATACGTAAATTTCCTGTGGGATCGACTCTAGGCATAATACCCCGGATTATATTTGCAACGCCCGCTTAGTCTTTTATTAGACATAGTTGAGCGTGATCAGTCATGATCCAAATTCCCTCTGTTGGGTGTCGTGATGGAACCTAGGTCAGCCTAACATTAGCTAAAATAGAAATAATATTTAACGAACATCTGACGATTACAAAATAGAAAACTCTTTACAAATTACAAATTTCAAAACCGGTAGTACAAGTCATAAGCTCTAGTGAGTTACTAGGAGGTCTACAAATACAATTGTTTTGAAATAAGGACAAACAGTATAAACACAACATCAGAAGGTGACTCCGAAGCCTGCAAACGCATCAGTAGTTTACCTTGAGTCTCCACAACAAAATCCGCACAGTTAACGAACGATCGACTGACTCTAATATACCTGGATCTGCACAAAAAATGTGCAGAAGTGCAATATGAGTACACCATACGGTACCGAGCAAATATCAAGACTAACCTCAGTGGAGCAGTGATGAGGAACAATTAAGACACCTAATGGACTAACTAACCTGAGCAAGTATGAGTGTAGAACTAACAGAATATGTTATCTCTATAAAACTACACATAATGACAACGATAATATGGTACTTGCAATAAGAAATAGAAACAACAATTAGCAGCGGAACACAACAAGTAATAACACAGTAGAGTAAGCTAAACACAACCTAAATCCGGTGAACACAATTAAAAAAGGGTGGGTAGCAACTAGATGAAAATAACAATTTTCACATAAGGTTTTATCCAATAATCTCCACGAGGTACCAAACCTCAAACATTCATAATTCACGGATCCCAATTTGTGAACCCTAAACACTTGACATCTTGTGCCTTCATTACAACTACACGGACGATGCACGTACCAATAGAATCCTTCTCACATAGAGGCAAATAGATGAGGATGTATAGAAATGATCAATAACATCACGATCCATTTTCTTGAATCGTTAGGGGTGATTAACTACGTGTATGCTTGTGCCAGTGTTCTATCACAATTCAGGCCAACTAATAAGAATAGAAACAATGAATGGCACATAAGAAACAATCACCACGAAATGAATACGGTTGAAATCACACAGGGTGGGCATCACTAAACAAATAACAACAGTAACAATGCTCCCAGACCATCACAAGCCATCATAATCAATGCCCGACATAGCGCACCTTGTCTAGCCACATGCGAAATAATAAAGTAAATGCCCGCCTTGTCTCGCCACACGTGCATAGTAATATTCCCACCTTGTCTCGCCACATGCGCAACCCACATATTTAGCCCTCCTTGGCACGCCGCATGTGCAAATATCAATAGTAACAATAGTATGGCAAAAACCTTGTGCAACACAATAACATCCCCACGACAGAAACCTCGTGCATCACAGTAACAACCACACGACAGAAACCTTGTGCATCACAATACCAACTGCACGGCAGAAACCCCGTGCATCACAACAACAAGTACAACAACAACAATGAAAATAACACAAAAGTACGGCAAATCAATCAACTCAGTAATTCCAGAACTCAAAGAAACAGAAGAAACAAACTCACAAGAAAAGACACAACCGAAAATAGCAGTACCACCTAGCAATAACTCAACAAGAAAGAGATATTGTGTAGAAATGACCTCCACGTAAGTGCAATTCAAAAACAAGGGAGATATCATGCGTCGATAATTCAAAATAAGGACAAGGCAACTGTGATAAAGGATAACTAACTTCATTTAGGATTTAGCACTCACGAAAAAGGCACAACAATTACAATTAAGGATAATCAACGAAAAGGATAAGCATGGCCTCAGTTAAGGATAAACAATTACAGAATAGATAATACTAATTTCAAATAAAGATAAGCAGTTAGGAAAGGATGGCATGAAAATCAAAGAGGAAACAACTTCAGCTAAGACACACAAGAGTCAAATAAGCAATAAAAGTGGAACATGAAGCAATTAATTCCAAATAAAACACGTAGAGGTGAAACTAGTAAACGGGAAAACTTAACATAATAAAACGACTTCATATCTAATGAACATAAGAACCTACGAGCCATAAAAGGTCAACTTTTCCACAAATAATCCTGCACACGTACTCGCCACCTCGCGTACATGTACTTTACATGATACAATTAGCATAAAAGACTCAAATCCTAAGGTAGTTCCCCCGCACAAGGTTAGGCAAGATACTTACCTCAAAGAAGCTAGAACGCTACTCTAAAATGAACTTCTCGAGTGAAATAACCTCCGGTCGGCTCAAATCTAGACAAAATAACTTCAAAGCAAAAATAAAACTCATAAGAAACTATTCTGGATAATAAAGTTTCAATCTTTATCAAAAACTAAAAATCAACCCAAAAGTCGACCCACAGGCCCGCACCTCGGAATCCGTCCGAAAAAATTCACAAAACCCGAAAACCCATTCAATTACGAGTCCAACCATACTAATTTCATCAAATTCCGACACTGAATCGATGTTCAAAACCCAATTATTCTCTTTAGAAAAGTTTTTGATAAAAACCCCCCAATTCTCCAATCAAAATATGGATTCATTCAAAAATGAACTTATGTAATCATATTAAAAAATAGAAATTGTAGTTAGATACTGACCCCCCATGAAATGACGAGAAGAACGCCGCAAAAATCACCTCAATCGGAGTTCTAGAACTCAAGATATGCTCAAAATACTAAAATAACGCGGTCTGATTTTTATATACTCAGGGATTTTCGCTTTAGCGACAATAAATCTACACCTGCGCATTTCCAGCTGTAATTTCTGCTTTGTGGACCAACTTTCGCACCTGCGGGGTCGCAGATGCGGACCCAAATTCGCATATGTGAAGCACCAGCACCAACACTCTTCTCCGACATTAAAATGAGCATAACTTCCTCATATGATGTCCAAATTCGACGATTATTTTTTATATGACTCCGTAATTACGTTACGAATCTAATTATTCAATCAAAACAGGAATTGGAGCTAATTTTCTTAATGTGGTACCATTTACGCTTTAAGAAACGAAGTCAAAACATAAAAAACGAGTGCAACACACCCCAAACCTATTCGAAACTCTCCCGAGCCCCTCGGGACCACGTCCGAACATACCAATAAGTTCCAAAACATAAAGCGTACCTGCTCGAGGCCTCAAATCACATCAAAACTACGAATCGCACCATGAATCGAACTCATGAACTTTCAAATCTTCCAACTTTTAAAACTCGCGCCCAAACCTATCAAACCAACTCGGAATGACGTCAAATTTTGCAGGAAATTCCCAAATGACATAACAAAATTGTTCCAACTCACAGAATCGCATTCCGACCTCGATATCACCAAAGTCAACTCTTGGTCAAATCTCTCAACCTTCCACACTTCAACTTTTCCAACCTTCGCCAAAATGCTTCAAATTACCCTACGGACCTCCAAATCCAACTTTGGACGCGCACCAAAGTCCAAAATCACCATTCGAGGCTGTTGGAATCGTCAAAATCCCATTCCGGAGACGTTTACACAAAAGTCAAATTCCTGTCAACTTTTATCACTTAAGCTTCCAAAAACTAGAATCCTTCTTCCAAATTGACTCTAAATCATCCGCTAACTGAACTCGACCACGCATGCCAGTCATAACACATAATACGAAACTGTTCAAAACCTTATGCTGCCGATGGGACTTTAATTATCAAAACGACCGGTCAGGTCGTTACATCCCCTTTTTTTAAATAAATGTTCGTCCTCGAACGTGCCAAGAATCATCTAGAAGTAATCAAATCACTGCATGCATGCATCCAACATACACCCACAGGTGATCCACGTCACCCCAATCCACATAAACATGACGACATCATCTCAACTGTAAGTTATCCCTTCCACCAACACCAATTAGCCTCAAAGTCAAAAGTCTCACCTTTCGTTCATCTCCAAAAGACCCGATTCCTACATCCACATCCGTTATCGCCCTTAAGCAACTACAACAACTTATGCCTACACCCACAAGGTACAACACATTTTGTAACATATCACACATATACCCATAATAACATCTCTGATCAAAATAGCCGCCCGAAATCAACGCCAACACCGGCCATTAGTCTCATATCCGTTAGAACCTTGTTTCAACCCTCCACAGCACTGACATTAATGCAAGAAACATGAAGACCTCATAACTATTCACCCAAATCAGCAAGTAATATCTAACGCCACCGGACACACACCACACTAGCTAAAACTCAATGAGCACAACACGAAAATGACTTAATATGTAAGGAGAAACACATAAGAGAAATATCAAACAAGCCTGGCAGGCACAACTCTCTATCAGTACCATCCCACGAACTAATTTACAAGGAAAAATCAAAGTATATGAACAAATCACAAGGATCTCATCCCGATATAACTTCCACCGTGGCACGTAGTCCTGTTCAAACATATCAAATCACATGAAATCGCGAGGGTCTCACAAGTAGAATACACATCATACCAACTAAAACCCTCTACTAATTCAATTCCACCATTAAAATTACAACACTTATGTCACAACCCGATTTACCCACTGAAAGGCATCGTGACGGCACCTAGTCTCTACGACTAGGTAAGCCTAATTGCGAAAAACACATATTAAATAGAAGTAATAAAATAAAGGTGAAGTAAGTGAGTCTACAATGAAACATCGCCGCTTGGCGCGTACAAGATACAACTTTTTCCCAAAACCCGGAGTATCACTTTAGTCACAAGCTCTGTCTCAAAATAGCTCTATACAACGAGAGGGAATTTACATAAAAAAAATCTATCTAAATCTGGAGTGGAAGGTGACTCGAAGGACTCTGCGGACGCGGCAGAATTACCTTTCGGTCTTCTAAAAAGCTGCTGCTCGGACCCCTATCCACGGAACTGAGCGCTGGTACCTGGATCTGCACACGAAAAACATGTGCAGGAAAGGGCATGAGTACACTACAAATTGGTACCCAGTAAGTGCCAAGCCTAACCCCAGTCAAGTAGTGACGAGGGCAGGTTAAGGCTCTACTGGATTTTTATAGTAAAGCAGTATAAAAATATGAACAGAGAGATATAATAAGCTAAGGAGAATCAGTAGGAACAATGAGCTAAAAGAAAATAATAACAGGGAGCCCTCGGCTCAGCACAACATATATCACAGTAACAAGTATACAATGCAGTACAGGAGGAAAGCTCCCGGAATCTCGTCTGTAGTCCCAGTTTAAATATGGAATGTAGTACAGGGGGAAAGCTCTCGGAATCTCGTATGTAGTCTCAATTTAAATATGCTATACAGTACAGGGGGAAAGCTCTCGGAATCTCGTCTGTAGTCCCAATTTAAATATGCAATGCAGTACAGGGGGAAAGCTCCCAGAATCTCGTCCGTAGTCCCAATTTAAATATGCAATGCAATACAAATATCGAATACAATTTTTTTTAAAAATAGTTTAGGAAAAATTCACATGCAAAATATGGATAAAACTACCTAAACATGGTACACATAGTAATAACTAGGGAAAGTTCAAGTACAACAGGTAGGCATGCTATTTCCTAATCTAAACTACATAGTCGATACATGAATCAGTGAAATAGGAGTGAAATTATTTGAGTCATGGAGGGGAAAACGGAGTTTAGCAACAATGGCCCGTGTGCGTACTCGTCACCTCACGCACACGAAACCCAAACAACATAGAACAATATTAAAATAGCCTAGGGGAAGTCCCCAACACAGAGTTAGGCAAGCCACTTACCTCGACTGCACTACTCAACTCGAAATCACGCTCTTTCCACGAGTATCCGACTCCGAATGGACCAAATCTATTCAATTCGATTGCATAATGTAAATATCACTTTAAGGAATCAAAATCGCTAATAAGTTCGAAGCTGATACGCGAAATTAGGAAAATCACCCAAAAAGTCTCCCGGGCCCACGTCTCGAAATCGAGTGAAAGTTACAAATCTAGAACACTCATTCACTCATGAACTCCCTCAAACAAGAATCATCGAAAACCAATGACAAAATCCTATTAAATTCTCAATTTTCCCAATTGGGGAAACCTCTTCCCATTTGCATGATTTTTTATCTAATTCCCTTAATTGCATGGAAGAAATGGCTATAGATTAATGATATACAAAGAAAATAGGGTTAGGAATTATTACCTATGAAGCTTTTCCTCAAAACTTACTCCAAATCGCCTACACCCGAGCTCCAAATGATTTTTAGAAGTTATGAAATTCAAGCCCTCGAATCTGATATAACTGCCCAGCAACTTTCGCACCTGCACCCCTCGGACTGCACCTACGGAAAATCCATCGCAGGTGCGAAAACCCACTAAAAGGCCTGGAGCCGCACCTGCGGTCAGTTGGCCGCATCTGCGGCTCCGCATCTACGAAATCTCAACCACACCTGCGAGACTGATTGATTTGAACAAGTCCGCACCTACGAACCTCTCTTCCGCACCTGCGTGTCCGCACCTGTGGAAAGTCCATCGCAGGTGCGAGACACCAGAACCAGAAATGGTTCAGCTGTTCTCCAAGTTCAAAAATCACCTGTTGAGCATCCGAAACATCCCTGAGGCCCCCGGGACCTCAACCAAACTTACCAACCAGTCCTAATACCTTATCCAAACTTAGTCGAGCCTCCAAAACACACCACATAATACCAAAATCACCAATTATACATGCACTACAAAAAAAACTCGATTTAGCGATGAATTTTTGCGACAAATATGTTTCCGTCGCTACTTAGCGACGAATTAACTACGGAAATAGAGCTTTATCGCAAAAAAGGTAAATAAAATAATTAGTGTATAATCTAGCGACAAATTAGCGACAAAAGGAAAATTTCGTCGCTAAAATTGGCGCTAAAAAATGGCGCCCTCATTTTAGCAACAAAATTAGCGAGGAAAATTTTGGTGACAAAATTTATTGCATTTAGCGACGGATTTAGCGACGAAATGTCTATGTCGCTAATATTTTACTTTAATGAGAGTATCTTTACCCTTGTTGCTACGGAAGGTTTTTATTGCTAGATTTAGGGGGTAAAGGTTAGGGAAAAATAAGTGTTCTTCTTTCCCCCTTCCTAAAAATTAACGTCTTTCTTTCTCATAGAAGAAGACACTAAGAAACCAGCCCCTTTGCCTCTTATTCTCCTTCTTCTCCTCTAATCATCCATTAATTTTTCCAGATGCGTTGTTACATCAACTCTTTTCTAAAATACTGGTTTGTCTCTGCTTCTTTCTTTGTTTATTAGAACTTTTTCTACATTAAAGTTTTTAGGGCTTTGGTAGATGTAAGATAAATCAAGCTTTTGTGCATGTGGACTCATAGTCTCTGCTGCAGCTTCCTCTTCTCTTACTTTTCTTCCTTTTCAAGCCTATCCCTCCTCCCCCCAACAAAACACCAAAGAAGAACCCCCTCTTGATTTGTGCTTACTTTCAGTAATCCTATAATTTTCTTCACAGATTGGTGAGTGTTCAGCTTTCTTGATTTCTTTTGGCGGGTTGTATTTTTTGTCTTAAAAATTGAATCTTTTTGTAATTTTCTTTCTCATTTTGAAGGTTTTTTAGTTTAATACTTGTTTGTTTTTGTGAATTTTTCTTTTGTTGGGTTGCATTTTTTGTGTTAATTTGGAGTCTTTTTGTAGTTTCATTTATAATTTTGAAGGTTTTTGACTAGTTTAGACTTGTTTGTTTTTTGTAAAGTAGCTTCCTATTTTTTCCTTTCTTTATTTTCCTTTTTTGGGTTGAGATTTCTGTCAAAAATCAAACCTTTTTTAGTTTATTTCTGATTTTGAAGAATTTTGAGTTTTTATTGTTTTTGTAAAGTAATTTCCTTTTTTTGTTCTTGTCTTCTTGTAGTATTTTTCTCTTTTTATTTTTCTTGTTGTAGTTTGATTTTATTTGATGTTTCTCTATGTTATAAATATTTCTCTTCATGATTTTAAGTTTTTTGTAAAAGGGGGCTTGATTTGGGTTCCTTTTGAATATACTTATGGAATAATTTTTGGTTTAACGGATAGTGATATTAAAGTTGCATAGATTATGGAAAAGAAGAAGAAAAAGAAAAAAATATATTTTCCATTTCTTTGCATACCAAGTTATAAGGTAAAGACTTTAAGATGGAAATGAAATCTTGGAGTAGAAAGTAAATGATTTATGCTTAGCTGCACCTAAAAGTCTAGGTATTTGTTGTTTAAATACTTCCTTTTGATTGTAAAAGGTAAGAACAAGCAGTGAATATGTACCAGTTTTGATTTGGGGGTTTCTTTTATGTTGAACTCTTGATTAATACAAATTTTGGTGATATTTTGTTATTAAAATCGAATTTAGGTGTTTTGAGATCTGTGTGGTTCCCAATTTCTTCAAGGTGAAGTGCTGAAAAACTCTACGTTGTTGCTGAACTTTCACGTTGTTTTGTCGTGCTTTGACATCAACCAGTTCCAGCATCTACCCAGTAACCAGTTCTTAACTCGAGCACTTTTCATGTAAGGAGTTTCTTGTCCTTTTCTTAACGTAGGATTGGTAACACCCAGTCAAATGGATTCACATAAATTGAAATGGAGGGAGTATATATTAGAATTTCTCTCTACTTTTACTAGTATATACAAGACCTACACGGGTATTTCCAACTAGTATCACCTATATAGATTAATATCTTTAGCTAAACCTGCTGGAATTCTAAAATATTCAGTTAAATGAATTACATTACTTCATGAAACGAGAAATGTTACATGATTCAAGCTGAAAATAAATGACACGTTGATGGGTCTATCAATTTTGTAATTTGATTTATGAGTAGGATAAACAATATTCTCTTGATTCAGTAGAAGTAAGACATATATGTGAACAACAATTTTAGACCCATAAGAAGAACAAAGGTTAAATGAGAATGGATGGAATTTCGGTGCCTATATGCAGACAATTCAGATAAACTTAGTGTTCTAGAAATAGGTAAAGATAATGTACATAAAACTAGAATAGAATGGTTCAAATTGAGGACTGTATGCAATAGGAAGATACCCGACAAAGTAAAAGGTAACTTCTATAAAAGTTAAAACAGTTGTGGAACGGTAACATTAAACAAAATGAATATTAGGTAGAAATGCAGATGTTAAGATCTTTACCTTATCCTAATATTAAAAAAAATGCAGATGTTAAGATGGGTATACGGTTATACAAAACTAAATAAGATTAAAATGATCATATAAGACAGAGGTTGGAAGTAACACAAATAGAAGCTAAAATGAGAGGAAGTCACACAAATAGAAGCTAAGAACTAACGCCTTAGAAGCAAGGGATACTACCATACCAAACAGGTTGAGATTTATGCTTAATTGTTATTGTTGTTACACCCAGTAATCACAAATCATTCTTTTTCTAGTCTTTTACTCCTACTTTTTCCTACTAAGAATTGTATTTACCTGAAAGCAATAAAAAAGCATATCATGAGACCAACATGGAACAAAATCTTTTCTTAACGTAGGATTGCTAACACCTTATCTAGACCAATTATTTTTTATTTGCAACAGTCTTTTTGCAAGTTACTGTAGTCCATCTTTCCTCCATGTTTTTCTCCTCATTGTTGCTCAATTTATAGGCATTCAAGCTAGTTGTAGATGCACCAATCTTTCCAGCCGAAATGCTACAGGAATATTCAGCAACTTGAACACTTTCATGTCCAGTTTTATCCTTTTCCTGTTGCAACAGATTTCCAGCCTGCACATTTGCTTCTATATCCCTATGGTTTCCTAATTGCTCAGCTTCAACATAATTTTTTTTAAGTGTAACTGATTGATCGACATCCCAAGCAGTCAAGCAACATTAGTAGCATTCACCTGCTCGCCAAAGCACTAGCTCCAGGAATATCCCTAGGAGCTTTAGATTTATCATAAATATAGGTGCAAGATTTAACATTGGTAGATTTTGTCTTCTGAAACTAGCTAGAAACAGGAATATAATCTCTGTAATAAATTAATTAGTACCTTTGTGGTTCTACATATTGCAGAAAAAATTTATGTGGTATTTTTTTTTGCATGCATCTGACTAAATTATATTTGTTCAGCTTCATTTCAGGAAAAGGAATGAAACAATCTCAAATATTCCTCATGCATTAGTTAAGGTATTGGAATATTTCTATTAAATTATAAATATATCTTAAATTTTTTTGTTGACATATATTTTATTGTCGCTCTCCCTCTCTCCCCCCTTCTTTTCTTGTTCTTATTAGCGCTTTCTCAAAATGAAATGTCAATATTATTCAGAATTTCAGCTTTTCACAAATGGTTAATCTTACATATAGTGACTGCTAGGGATGCGAGATAATTTTTAGTTATCTAAAAATATTCACATAGATTACATTAGCTTTCTGATGTATTTGAGATTGTTTATATATAGTGACTACTAGGGGTGTATTTGTGATATTCTGATATGTTCGTGATCTATTTAATCTTACATTAGCTTCATGATGTATATGTGATGTCCTTTTTCTTTAATAATTTATGGGTTATAAAATAAAAGTAACTACTTGAGTTTTTTTGCTGCCATGTATTTGGTTTCTTTCCTTCGTGCATAAAAAGGCAGTACTGGGTGTTTGGTAAGGTTAAGTATATCTTCTCTTTACTTTATTCTTGTGTTATCACTTACCAAAAAAATAATACCTGCTTGTCTTTTTAATTTCAACATTAAATAGGAAAATGGAGAATCTAGAGCGTGGTTGGATGTATGAGAGGTTGGATGGACGAGGTATTAATTCTTGTTTCATATCTGGTGTGGATAAATTTCTCCAGTTTGCATGTTCTCAAAAAAATTGCATGAGTGGTGACAATGTTAGATGTCCTTGTAAAAAACATCACAACATTAAATACATGGATGTTGAAACCGTTAGATTACACCTTTTGCAGTTTGGATTTGTTGAGAATTATTTTGTTTGGGTATATCAAGGGGAAAGATGCCTTACTAATGAGTTGTCTTCTAGTGGTAATTTGAATGGTGGTGCTCAACCAACATTTGGATATGAGAATCCATACCGAAGAATAATTCTTGACATAGCCGAGCCCAATATTAGCCAGGGTTCGACTTCGCAATCTGATGGTAATGTTGAACCTGAGTCATCTCATCCTTATGAACCTTCAATGAAGATCCAACATCAAGTGAGCTACACTTGCACGTCCATACGCATGGTCATGATGAAAAATCTTTTGTTAGTGAGCGATCCCGACTTGTACATGTAATTCTAAAATCCTATAATTTTATTGACTTTGTATATGACATTAACGTCCCACTTGAAATACCTTTTTAGCACCTATTTCAGTCCTAAAATGATTTTTGCTAACTTTTGTTTGAATGAACAACTTAATAGTTAACTTATTTATGCTTTTATCGTTTCTTTTCCCCTAATGTTCATCGTCATCATTAATGAATTTCACTAATTATTATTGTATTTACAGGAAAAATATCAGCAAATATTATAGCTACAAACACAAACTCAATCTGATATTGATCAATCTTTAGCATTTTATCAAGTCGCCGGAGGGGAAAAGAAGAGAAGAATATATGGTCTTGGATCTCAACCAAAATACTTCTATGGGCTGAATCTTCGCGCCTCTTCTGGATCTGATGCTTCTTCATCAGCAGCACCTTCGTCAGCACCGATGGCAAATTTGGATAAGTTAGTGAAGCGATTGATTCCTGCAATGACTGATCATATGGTTCATGTACTGACTGATCACATGCTTCCTGTGTTGGCTGAGAGAGTTAGAGGATTGATAGCTTCACCATAACATGTGAAAGATAATCATACCAATCACCCATCAGCTATGGCACCTCATGCTCCTTCTCCTCCTGCTAATATTAACGAGGTTCATGCATCGCTTTCTGATGATGAACTTCACTCTCCAGTCTCTCAGTAGTTAACAATTTTTATTTGAACTTTATTTTGGTATTGTAGATGTTTGGTATTAACAGGTTCATACATTGCTTTTTGATGATGACCTTCACTCTCCAATCTCTCAGTAGTTAAGTATTTTTGTTTGAACTTTTAGTATGGTAAATGTTTTGATCTTTAATGATAAATTTGCATTTTGGTATCTATTTTGGATCTTGTAGAATATTAATTTCTATGAATTTCAGTTATTATTAAAAGTATCTTATATATGCTTGAACAATATGTTTTTTATTAAATAAAATAAGAAAAATATAATTTGCGACGGATTTTGTTCGTAGCTATAACAAATATAGAATAACAGGGTGCCACAGATTTGCGACAAAAGATTTTCGTCGCTAAAAGAAAGGCAAATGTGTTTCAATAATATTAGCGACGGACTAGCGACAAAAATATTCATCGCCAATTAAACCCGGCGACGAAATGACTTGTTGATTTGGCGACAAAATTGGTGATACTTGCGACGGATAAGTGTTGTCGCTAAGAGTAGCAACGGATACAAATCGTAGCTAATTCGTCGCTAACTTAGCAACAGATTCAATTTTTTCGTTGGTAAAGGGTTAGCTACGAGCAAAGTAGCGACGGACACAAATCTGTCGCTATTCCGTTGCTAAACAGATGTAGCTACAAAAATATACTATTTAGCCACGGAATTCGTCCGTCGCTAAAGTCAGTTTTTTTGTAGTGATGGATTCAAGCCTAAGAACTTATGAAATTTCTAAAATCTACACTCGATGCCGAAACACATCAAAACTAGTCCGAATGACCTCAAATTTTACACACAGGTCACAAATGATACAATGGACCTACAATCACTCTCCGAATTCCATTCCGAGCCCGTTATCAAAATTCCACCTATCGGCCGAAATCGTCGAAATTCTAACTTTTGCCAATTCAAGCCTAAATCTACTACAGACCTCGAAAGCACATTCCGGACACGCTCCTAACTCCGAAATCACCCAACGAAGCTAACGGATTTGACGGAATCCCATTCTGGACCCGTCCTCCCACAGTTCCAACTACGGTCCGATTCTAAAGCTTAAACTCACATATAAGGACTATGAATCCAAAATCTCTCCGAATTTCACCACTCAACGTTCCAACAAGTCCTAAAGGCAGAAATAGACATGGGGAAAGAAATTATTAGGGGTTCGGGGCGCTAACTCTCAAAACGAACTACTCGGTCATTACATTCTCCCCCTCTTAAGAAAATCGTTCGTCCTCGAACGAGTATAGAGACATACCTAAAGCTGTGAAAAGATGAGGGTACTGAATGCGCATATCCTGCTCGGTCTCCCAAGTCGCCTCCTCGACCGGCTGACCCCCCCACTGAACCTTTACTGACGCAATATCCTTTGACCTTAGCTTTTTGACATGTCTATCTAATATAGCCACTGGCTCCTCAACATATGATAAATCCTTGTCCAACTAGATTGAACTGAAATCTAAAATATGAGTCGGGTCACCGTGATACTTTTGGAGAATGGAGACGTAGAATACCGGATGAACCCCTGCTAGGTTGGGAGGCAGGTCTAGCTCATAAGCAACCTCCCCAACATGTCACAACACCTCAAAAGGGCCAATAAATCTCTGACTCAGCTTGCCCTTCTTCCCGAACCTCATGACGCCCTTCATAGGCGATACCCGAAGCAAAACCCGATCACCAGCCATAAATGCCAAATCACGAACCTTTCGGTTCGCATAACTCTTCTGCCTGGACTGAGCTGTGGAAAGTCTCTCCTGAATCACCTTCACCTTGTCCAGGGTGTCCTGGACCAAATCTGTACCCAATAATCGGGCCTCGCCCGGCTCAAACCATCCTACTGGGGACCGGCACCGTCTACCATAAAAAGCCTCATACGACGCCATCTGAATGCTAGACTGGTAGCTATTATTATAAGAAAACTCTGCAAGTGGCAAGTATCGGTCCCATGACCCTCCGAAATCCATCAACAGGCACGGAGCATATCCTCAAGAATCTGAATCGTGCGCTCGGACTGCCCGTCCGTCTAAGGGTGAAAGGTTGTACTCAACTCTACCCTGGTGCCTAGCTCCTACTGAATGGCTCTCCAAAATTGTGAAGTGAACTGTGTACCTCTGTCTGAAATGATAGATACTGGAATACCGTGGAGGCAAACAATCTCCCTGATATAAATCTCCGCCAACCTCTCGGAGGAGTATGTAGTCAACATAGGAATGAAATGGGATGACTTAGTCAGCCAATCCACAATCACCCAAATAGCATCGAACTTCTTCAAAGTCCGAGGAAGTCCAACCACGAACTCCATGGTGATCCGCTCCCACTTCCACTCTAGAAGCTAAATCTGCTGAAGTAACCTTCCAATCTCTAATGCTCATAGTTGACTTGCTGACTGTTGAGACACTTGGCCACAAACTCCACTATATCCTTCTTCATCCTCCTCCACCAATAGTGTTGTCTCAGAACCTGGTATATCTTCGCGGTACCGGGATGAATAGAATACCGCAAGATATGGGCCTCCTCCAGAATCAACTCCCGAAGCCCATCCACATTGGGCACACATATCCAACCCTGCATCCTCATCACACCGTCAATCCTATAGTCACATCCCTGGCGTCACCTCGCCGAACCCTGTCCTGAAGAAACAGAAGGTGGGGATCATCATACTGGCACTCTCGAATGCGGTCATAAAGAGAAGACCGAGCCACCACACAAGCTAAAACACGACAAGGCTCTGAAAGATTCAACCTCACGAACTGACTGGCTAAGGACTGAATATCTAAGGCTAAGGGCCTCTCAACTGCCCAAAGATATGCCAAACTCCCCAAACTCTCCGCCCGGTGACTCAAGACGCCGGCCACCACATTGGCCTTCCCTGGGTGGTATAATATAGTGATGTCATAGTCCTTTAGCAACTCCAACCATCTCCGCTGGCGCAAATTGAGGTCCTTCTGCTTGAATATGTGCTGCAAACTCCGGTGATCAGTGAAAATCTCACAGGGAACACCGTATAAATAATGACGCCATATCTTCAGGGCGTGAACAATCGCTGCCAACTCGAGATCATGAACTGGATAGTTCTTCTCATGAACCTTCAACTGTCTGGACGCATAGGCAATCACCCTACCGTCTTGCATCAACACCGCTCCGAGGCCAATCCTCGAAGCATCACAATAGATGGTATAGGACCCTGAACCCGTAGGCAATACCAACACTGGAGCTGAAGTCAGGGTTGTTTTGAGCTTCTGAAAACTCTCCTCACACTCCTCAGTCCACCTGAATGGAGCAACCTTTTGAGTCAACCTGGTCATCGGTGCTGCAATGGACGAAAAACCCTCCACAAAACGGTGATAGTACCCAGCCAAACTAAGGAAACTGCGGATTTTTGTAGCTGATGACGGTCTACACCAACTCTGCACCGCCTCCACCTTCTTCGGATTTACCTTGATACCATCCCAAGACACTATGTGGCCCAAGAATGCCACTGGGTGAAGCCAGAACTCACATTTAGAGAATTTAGCATACAATCTCTTCTCCCTCAAAGTCTGAAGCACAGTCCTCAGATGCTGCTCATGATCTTCCTGTGATCGGGAATACACCAAGATGTCGTCAATAAATACAATGACGAAGGAATAAAGATAAGGCCGTAACACACTGTGCATCAAATTCATAAAAGTTGATGGGGCATTGGTCAGCCCAAATGACATAACAAGAAACTCATAGTGGTTATATCTGGTCCTGAAGGCAGTCTTCGGTATATCCGGCTCCCGGATCTTCAACTGATGATAGCCAGAATGCAAGTCAATCTTGGAGAATACCCTGGAACCCTATAGCTGGTCGAATAAATCATCAATACGAGGCAAAGGATATCTGTTCTTCACGGTGACCTTGTTCAATTGCCGATAATCAATACACATACACATAGAACCATCCTTTTTCTTCACAAATAATACTGGAGCACCCCAAGATGATACACTGGGTCTGATGAAACCCTTATCAAGCAACTCATGTAACTGCTCCTTCAACTCCTTCAACTCAGGAGGAGCCATATGGTAAGGAGGGATAGAACTGGGCTGAGTGCCCGTCAACAAATCAATGCCAAAATCAATATATCTGTTGGGCGGCATACCCGGAAGATCAGCTGGGAAAACATCAGGAAAGCCCCTCACTACTGGAACTGACTCAATTGGAGGAGTATCAACACTGACATCTTTCACATAGGCCAAGTACGCATCACAACCCTTCTCAACCATCCGCTGCTCCTTAAGAAACCAAATGACCCTGCGAGGAGTCTACTCTAAGGTACCTCTCCACTCTAATCTCGGCAAGCCTGGCATAGCCAGCGTCACGGTCTTAGAATGACAATCAAGAATAGCATAATAGGGCGACAACCAGTCCATGCCCAAGATAACATCGAAATCTACCATGCTGAGTAATAATAAATCAGCCCTGGTCTCAAAACCACTAAGAGAAATCAAACACGACCGATATACGCGGTCCACAACTAGAGAGTCTCCCATACGAGTAGATACATAAATAGGGGGACTCAAAGAATCCCGAGATATCCCCAAATGTGGAGCAAAATAAGAGGACACATATGAATACGTAGAGCCTGGATCAAATAATACTGACGCATCCCCATGGCAGACAGGGACAATACCTGTGATGATTGAGTCTGAAGCAACAGCCTCGAAACGGGCTGGAAGGGCATAGTATCTGGCCTAGCCTGGCCTCCCCCTCTAGGGCGACCTCTACCTCCCCGACCCCCACCTCGAGCTGGCTGAGGAGGTGGAGTGGCAGCTAGGGCTGCAAGAATAGCCGGAGGACCCGGCGGAGCACGTGGAGGCCGATAAGACAGTGAAGGTGCACCCCTCCTGGCCCTGGGGAAATCTCTAATCAAGTGACTAGTGTCACCACACTCAAAACAACCCCTCGGAGGACGCTGCGGCTGAGACTGAATAGGATCTGGCCTGCTGGGCTGGCTGGAAATAGCACCTCGAACTGGAGGCATAATGGATACTGGAGGTGCATAATAGAACTCCTGAGGTCTAGGAGAAGTTGGAATACCGCTGGCTGCTGGAAGGGCTGAATGAACAGGGCGACCCACAAGGCCCCTACCGTGATGTGCTACTGGTGCACGAGCTACTGAAAAATAGCCAGTCTCTCGAGACCTCTTGGCCTCCCTCTCCTCTCTGTCCCGGGCGAACATGCCCTCTACTCTCCTGACAATACTCACTGCCTGTTGGTAAGTGATATCCATCTCCAACTCTCTATCCATACTGGTCCGAATACTAGGATGAAGTCCTTCAGTGAAGCGGCGAACCTGCTCTCTGACTGTGGCAACCAAGGCTGGTGCATGCCGAGCTAACTCACTGAAACAGACTACATACTCCGACACAGTCATAGTACCCTGGCGCAACTGCTCGAACTCCGCGCGCCAAGTATCCCTGAGGCTCTGAGGGACATACTCTCACAAAAACATCTCTGAAAATTGAGTCCAAGTGAGTGAGGTTGCCTCGTCCGGACTACTCAGCTCATACGCCCGCCACCACTGATATGCCGCTCCCCTCAGCTGGAAAGCGGTGAAAAAAACCCCACTGGTCTCCACAATGCCCATAGTGCGGAGAATATGATGACACTCCTCAAGAAATCCCAGAGCGTCATCTAAAGCTAGTCCACTGAGAGTAGGTGGGTGGTACTTCTTGTACCTCTCGAGTCTGAGTTGCTCGGCCTCCGAAGCCGCTGCCCTAGCATCATGCTGAACTGGAGCAACTGGGGCATAGAAATATACTCCGAGGCCTGATCAACCTGGCCCTTCTGATCAGGAGTGCGGGTTGTGGGAGTCTGTGCCCCTCCCCCGGCCTGAGATGTAGCGGGAGCTATCGAAAATAGCCCAGCCTGTGCTAGAGAACTGAACATGCTCATGAACTGAGCGAAGGTCTCCTGCAAGGCTGGAGCATCAATAGGGACCTCATGTGTTGTCTCTCAAGCTGGGGCTGCCATAGGCTCCTCTGCCGCTGCTCTCGTCGGTGCTCGGGCTGCACCGTGCGGTCGTCCTCTACCCCGGCCCCCGCCTCTGGCGATTCTGGCAGGGGGCTCAGGTGCCTGGTCGTCGGTCCTCCCAGTACGGGCCCTCACCGTCTGTGGGAAAGAATAGAATAGAATTTTAGAATTTTTGATGTCAATAACTCGCACGAAAAGGAAATCAAAGAAATATGATTGTTCTTAACAGTTACATAGCCTCCCGAAGATAGATGCGGACGTCTCTACACCGATCCGCGAGACTCTAATAAATCGACTTGTGACTCCTATGAACCTAGACGCTCTGATACCAACTTGTCACGGCCCGATTTAACTACCGAAAGGCATCATGACGACACCTAATCTCTACGACTAGGTAAGCCTAATTGCGAAAAGCACATATTAAATAGAAGAAATAAAATAAAGGTGAAGTAAGTGAGTCTACAATGAAACATCACCACTTGGAGCGTACAAAATACAACTTTTTCCCAAAACCCAGAGTATCACTTTAGTCACAAGATCTGTCTCAAAATAGCTCTATACAACGAGAGGGAATTTACATGAAAAAAAGAAATCTATCTAAATCTGGAGTGGAAGGTGACTTAAAGGACTCTAAGGACGCAGCAGAATTACCTTTCGGTCTCCTAAAAAGCTGTTGCTCGGACTCCTAGCCACGGAACTGAGCACTGGTACCTGGATCTGCACACAAAAAACATGTGCAGGAAAGGGCATGAGTACACCACAAATTGGTACCCAGTAAGTGCCAAGCCTAACCCCAGTCAAGTAGTGACAAGGACAGGTTAAGGCTCTACTGAATTTTTATAGTAAAGCAGTATAAAAATATGAACAGAGAGATATAATAAACTAAGGCGAATTAGTAGGAACAATGAGCTAAAAGAAAATAATAATAGGGAGCCCGCGACTCAACACAACATATATCATAGTAACAAATATACAATGCAGTACAGGGGGAAAGCTCCCGGAATCTCGTCCGTAGTCCCAATTTAAATATGCAATGCAGTACAGGGGGAAAGCTCCCGGAATCTCGTCCCTAGTCCCAATTTAAATATGCTATGCAGTACATGGGGAAAGCTCCCAGAATCTCGTCTGTAGTCCCAATTTCAATATGCAATGTAGTACAGGGGGAAAGCTCCCGGAATCTCGTCCGTAGTCCCAATTTAAATATGCAATGCAGTAAAAATACCGAATATAATTTTTTTTTAAAAATAGTTCAGGAAAAATTCACAGACAAAATATGGATAAAACTACCTAAACATGGTACACATAGTAATAACTAGGGAAAGTTCAAATACAACAGGTAGGCATGCTATTTCCTAATCTAAACCACATAGTCGATACATGAATCAGTGAAATAGGAGTGAAATGATTTGAGTCACGGAGGGGAAAATGGAGTTTAGCAACAATGGCCTGTGTGCGTACTCGTCACCTCACGCACACGGTGCCCAAACAACATAGAACAGTATTAAAATAGCCTAGGGGAAGTCCCCAACACAGAGTTAGGCAAGCCACTTACCTCGACTGCTCTACTCAACTCGAAACCACGCTCTTGCCACGAGTATCCGACTCCAAATGGCCCAAATCTATTCAACTGGATTGCATAATGTAAATATCACTTTAAGGAATCAAAATAGCTAATAAGTTCAAAGCTGATACGCGAAATTTGGAAAATCGCCCAAAACGTCCCCGGGCCCACGTCTCGGAATCGAGTGAAAGTTACAAATTTAGAACACCCATTCTCTCACGAACTCCCTCAAACAAGAATCATCGAAAATCGACGATAAAATCCTATTAAATTCTCGGATTTCCTAATTGGGGAAACTTCTTCCCATTTGCATGATTTTTCACCTAATTCCCTTAATTGCATGGAAGAAATGGCCATAGATTAATGATGTACAAAGGAAATAGGGTTAGGAATTGTTACCTATGAAGCTTTTCCTCAAAACTCACTTCAAATCGCCTACACCCGAGCTCCAAATAATTTTTAGAAGTTATGAAATTCACGTTCTCGAATCTAATATAACTGCCTAGCGATTTCCGCACCTACGCCCCTTGGACCGCACCTGCAGTCCCGCACCGGCGGAAAATCCATCGCAGGTGCGAAAACCCACTAAAAGGCCTGGGGCCGCACCTGCGGTCAGTTGGCCGCATATGCGGCTCCGCACCTGTGGAATCTCAACCGCACCTGCGAGACTGGTTGACGTGACCAAGTCTGCACCTGCGAGCCTCTCTTCTGCACCCGTGTGTCCGCACCTGCGAAAAGTTCAAAAATCACCCGTTAAGCATCTGAAACATCCTCGAGGCCCTCGGGACCTCAACCAAACTTACCAACCAGTCCTAATACCTTATCCAAACTTAGTCGAGCCTCCAAAACACATCACATAACACAAAAATCACCAATTATACATGGATTCAAGCCTAAGAACTTATGAAATCTCCAAAATCTACAATTGATGCCGAAACACATCAAAACTAGTCTGAATGACCTCAAATTTTACACACAGGTCACAAATGATACAACGGACCTACAGCCACTCTCGGAATTCCATTCCGAGCCCAATATCAAAATTCCACCTATCGGCCGAAATCGCCGAAATTCTAACTTTCGCCAATTCAAGCCTAAATCTACTACAGACCTCGAAAGAACATTTCGGACACGCTCCTAACTCTAAAATCACCAGCGGAGCTAACAGAGTCGACGGAATCCCATTCCGAACCCGTCCTCCCACAGTTCCAACTACGGTCTAATTTCTAAAGCTTAAACTCACATATAAGGACTATGAGTCCAAAAACTCTCCGAATTTCACCACTCAACGTTCCAACAAGTCCCAAAAGCAGAAATAGACATGGGGAAAGCAGTTATTAGGGGTTCGGGGCGCTAACTCTCAAAACAACCTACCGGGTCATTACAACTTACTGAACTCTCACCCCATTAGAGCATCTAAATCATAAATCGTAACCAAATTACTCAAGAATCACATAAAAACCTAGCATAACAGACAACAAGAATTCACTTCTAGTCTCGTAACTATCAATAATGAATAAAAACAAACAATAGACACGGGCTACTACTACAAAGTCTCCCAACCAGGGTAATCACATAAGTAGAATACTAAATCACGAAATTCACCCATGTGTTAGGCAAGATAGGAGGACTCACCCCGATAAGCAGAACCAAAACAAAATACGAATGGTGCTCCTCTATAACAAATCGAAAGCATACTTGTATGACATCACCTGGCGCAGCAGCCTCAGACCTACTGTATTAAACACATTAACGAGCTGGGCCTCCCCCTCTTGGCACCCTCTACTTGCCTGAATACCCCGTTGTGACATATATTTCCGGAGTATGGGACAATCTCTCACCATGTGAGTGGTATCTCCATACTCAACGCAACCTCTCTACTGATGTGGCTATGAAAACTGCGCGTTACGGGTAATCTGAGATCCATGAGCACCTTAAACATCTTGCGAAGCCTGAATTGAAAACTGAACTGGCTGACCCATAAAACCTCTACCATGTTGTACCCTGCCTCCAAAATAAGGACCAGTAGATCTCTTTAATCTGTGAGGCCTCCTAGCCTCCATGTCAGCTCTCTCCTGACCTCGCCTGACCTCTCTCTTATGGTCCCACATTCCCTCCAATCGGCGAGTGATCTCTACCACATGCTAAAATGAAACATCCGCCTCCAACTCCCGAGCCATGCTGAATCGAATATCATGCCTGAGCCCCTCAATGAATCTACATACACGCTCTCTAACTGTAGCGACCAAAGCAGGTGCATGTCTGACCAAATCACTGAATCTAATGGCATACTCTGACACTGACATAGTGCCCTGGAACAGCTGCTCAAACTCTCGCCATGCATCCCGAAGGGACTGAGGTACAAACTCTCTCAGGAACATCTCTAAAAATTGACCCCATGTAAGTGAAGTTGCATTGGCGGGGCTACCCAACTCATACGCCCGCCCACCACTGATAAGTCACTCTCTTAAGTTGGAATGTTGTAAAAGTAACCCCACTCGTCTCCACAATACCCATAGTACGGAGAATGTGGTGACACTCCTCTAGAAAACCATGTGCACCTTCTGAAGCTAAACCACTGAAAGTAGGAGAGTCATACTTCTTGAACCTTGCAAGTCTAAGCTGCTTTTCCTCATATGATGCTGCCCTAACCACGAGCTGAACTGGAACCACAGGTTGTGTCACCATGACACCTGGAACCTGACCAACGCTTCTCTGCAATGTGGGCGGGGGGAGTCTGGGTCCCCCTCCCCCCGTGTGTGAAGTAGCTAGTGAAACCGGAATTAACCCCGCCTGAGCCAATGTACCAAAAATGCTCAGGAACTGTGCTAAAGTCTCCTGAAGTCTGGGGGTAACAACAGGCGCCTCAGGTACCTGTCCCCTAGTTGGAGCTACTGGGCGGCTCCTCAACTGTTGCTTTGGTAGGTGACCTAGCTGCGGTACATGCTCCTCTTCAGCCTCTGCCTCTGCCCCTAGCTACACCTGCTCCGGGGGCAGTGTCATTAGTAACTGCAGCTCGTGTCGTCACCATCTGTGAGTGAATGGAATGATAAAAGCTCAAACTTCGAGACCAATAAACTCGCACGATAGGAATGAAGGAAGTGAAATTATCCTAATAGTTCTGTAGCCTCTCGAAGATAAGTACAAACGTCTCTGTACCGATCCGTAAGACTCTGCTAAACTCTCTTATGACTCGTGGCACTTATGAACCTAAAGCTCTGATACCAACTTGACACGACCCAAATTCTCTCTATTGGGTGTCGTGATGGCACCTAGTCTTAGGGACTAGGTCGGCCTAACATTAGCTAAAATAGCAACAAGATTTAACCAACATCTTATGATTTCAAAATATAAAACACTTTACAAATTACAAATTACAAATTACAAATCCCAAAACTGGTAGTAAAATTCATAAGCTCTACTGAGTTACTAGGAGGTCTACATATACAACTGTTTTGAAATAAGGACAAACATTATAAGCACAATAACAGAAGATGACTCTGAATCCTGCGAACGCAGCAACAAGTTTACCTTGAGTGTTCACGGCAAAATACGCACAGCTAACAAGCGATCGACTAACTCTGATATACCTGGATATGCACAAACAATGTGCAGAAGTGTAGTATGAGTACACCACAGCGGTACCCAACAAGTATCAAGATTAACCTCAGTGGAGTAGTGCCGAAGAACGGTCAATACACCTACTGGACTAAATAACCTTAGCAATTATAAGTGTAGAACTAACAAAATACGTTATCTCTATAAAACTACGCATAATGACAATGATAATATGGTACTTGTAATAAGAAATAGAAACAATAATTAGCAGCAAAACACAACAAGTAATAACATAGTAGAGTAAGTTGAACACAACCTAAATCCGGTGAACACAATTAAAAGAAGGATAGGTAGCAACTAGATAAAAATAACCACTTCCACATCAAGTTTTATCCAATAATCTCCACGAGGTACCAAACCTCAAAACATTCATAATTCACGGATCCCAATTTGTAAACCCTAAACACTTGGCATCTTGTGCCTTCATTACAACTAATAACTACACGGACGACGCACGTACCAATAGAACCCTTCTCACATAGAGGCAAATAGACGGGGGTGTATAGAAATGATCAATAACATCAGGATCCATTTTCTTGAATCGTTAGGGGTGATTAACTGCGTATATGCTTGTGCCAGTGTTCTATCACGGTTCAGGCCAACTAATAAGAATATAAAAAATGAATGACACATAAGAAACGATCACTACGAAATAAATACGGTATAAGTCACATAGGGTGGGAACACCACTACACAAATAACAACAATATAAATGCCCCCATGCCATCACAATCAATCCCCGACATAGCCCACCTTGTCTTAATACGTGCACAATAATAAAGTAAATGCCCGCCTTGTCTCACTACACGTGCATAGTAATGTTCCCACCTTGTTTCGCCACATGCGCAACCCACATATATAGCCCGCCTTGTCATGCCACATGTGCAAATATCAATAGTAGCACTAGCATAGCAGAAACCTCGTGCAAAACAATAACATCCGCACGGCAGAAACCTCGTGCATCACAAATAAAACACGTAGAGGTAAAACTAGTAAAAGGGAAAACTTAACATAATAAAACAACTTCATATCTAATGAACATACGAACCGACGAGCCCTAAAAGGTCAAATTTTCCACAAATAAGCCTGCACACGTACTGGCCACCTCGGGTACACGGACTTTACATGGTACAATTAGCATAAAAGACACAAATCCTAAGGGGTAGTTCCCCCACACAAGGTTAGGCAAGATACTTACTTCAAAGCATAAATAAAACTCATAAGAAACTATTCCGGATAATAAAGCTTCAATCTTTATCAAAAACAAAATAATTAACCCAAAAGTCAACCCCCGGCTCCGCACCTGACAAAATTTACAAAATTTGAATACCCATTCAATTACAAGTCCAACCATACTAATTTCATTCAATTATACATTGAATCGATGTTCAAAACACAATTATTCTCTTTAGAAATTTTTTTGATAAAATCCCCAATTCTCCAATAAAAATATGAATTAATTCAAAAATAAACTTTTGTAATCATATTTAAAAATAAAAATTATAGTTAAATACTGACCCTTATGAAAAGACGAGAAGAACGCCACGAATATCACCTCAATCGGAGTTCTAGAACTCAAGATATGCGCAAAATACCAAAATAACGCGGTTTGATTTTTATATACTCAGGGATTTTCGCTTTTGCAACAAAAAATTCACACCTGCACATTTTCAGCTGTAATTTTCACTTTTGCGGACCAGTTTTCGCGCCTGCAGAGTCACAGATGCGGATCCAACTTCGCATCTGCGAAGCACCAGCACTAGCTCTCTTCTCCGACACTAAAATGAGCATAACTTCCTCATACGATATCTAAATTTAACGATTCTTTTTGCTATGGATCCGTAATTATGATACGGATATAATGCTTCAATCGAAACAGAAATTAGAGCTCATTTTCTTAATGTGTTACCATTTATGCTTTAAGAAACGAAGTCGAAACATAAAAAACGAGCGCAACACAACCCAAACCTATTCGAAACTCACCCAAGCCCTCGGGACCACGTACGAACATACCGATAAGTCCCAAAACATAAAGCAGACCTGCTCGAGGACTAAAATCACATCAAACAACATCAAAACTACGAATCGCACCATGAATCGCACTCATGAACTTTCAAATCTTTCAACTTCTAAAAGTCACATCGAAACCTATCAAACCAACGTGGAATGATGTCAAATTTTGCAGGCAAGTCCCAAATGACGTAATAGAGTTGTTCCAACTCTTGGAATCGCATTCTGACCCCGATAAAGTCAACTCTTGGTAAAGCCTCTCAACCTTCCAAACTTCAACTTTTCCAACTTTCGCCGAAATGCTTCAAATTACCCTACGGGCCTCCAAATCCAAATTCGGACGCGCGCTTAAGTTTAAAATCACCATATGGGCTGCGGGAATAGTCAAAACCCCATTCCGAAGTTGTTTACGCAAAAGTCAAATTCCGGTCAACTCTTATCACTTAAGCTTCTAAAAGTAGAATCCTTCTTCCAAATTAACTCTGAATCTCCGGTAACTGAACTCGACCACACATGCAAGTCATAACACATAATACGAAGTTGTTCAAAACCTTATGCCGCAAAATGGGACTTTAATTCTCAAAATGATTGATCGGATCGTTACAACTGGTATATCATGAGAATAAGCAGCACAATAGTATTGTTGAAGAATCTTCTATTTGTTCAATATATGCCAAAGTTAACTCTCAATCATTTGTGCATCATAATTAAATCGGGATGACCTATGGGTCATGGAAACTAATATTTATTTCAGGTAAACCTCTAGTTTACTTGTGGCATGCGACTTCATTATCATGCTTATATATGTAGTACAAATAGAAGAAAAGACGAGTAACCTTTCATATTTACCCGAAATGATTATAGTACTATGAAAATCTTCTTTTTATTTATAGTCTCAATATGCCAACTATTTTGGCTAATATATTTGAAACTCAAAAAGTTCTTTTGAGATTTACTACCATACCAATGCCATGAATAATTTTATTCATCTGGGTAGTGATAAATTCACTCTTTCGGAGTTCTCAATTATTTTGTACTACATGATCTTTTATCATACCATCGATATGGTGAATGTCTCCTTCACAAAGAAAATCATATCATAATAATTGTCATGGTTAAAATTATCATAAGCAAAATCATTTTGCTTTAGTTTTGCCTTTAATAACCTTTTATAAGGCATGGCAAAATATTTTGGCGTACCACATGTACGCGACAAATGACATACTCATGTAACCACACAGTAATATTCATTATCTTTCTTTCTCTCAAACCTCCCTTAGAGGTGAATTGTGGTATTTATTCAACCATGCACACACATATTCTTCTGTATAATTTGTATCACGTATATATTTTCATATTCACTTTCAGGAATGAGTCTGTATTTACAATGCGTATCAAAAGTCACATTTTCAAGGGATGGATTATAATCATGTGGACGTGTCTCGTATTAACATACCACATTGATACATACTTCCTTCACCTTTGAAGGATTATTCTGGGAACCCTTATTGTTCTCCTTCTTATAATTATCATAATGATGACTATTATTATTTTAATCATCGGCACACCCATGTTTATTAATCAACCACTTGTCTTTATTTAAATTTATTATTCACCGCTACCACATCACTTCAAGCATGGAGCAAATTAAGTGGGACAAGCTTCATGTTTTTTCATGAAATGTACATTATTTTTCTTTAGTCATTATTATATTATTAATATGGTGTATTGGGACTCAAATTTAATGTCTTATCCATATAAAGATATATTAGGCCATAATAAGTTGGCACTCGAATCCAATATTCGAAGTAAAATTTTTACTACACACGTGTATGTATATATATAGAGAGAACTTTTACTAAATTCAAGGGACAACTAAATAAGTGAATATATCAACATATCTAGAGAGCCTCCGAGCCATCTGAATTCTCACTAGAGGCAGTCGAACAAGTTTCGCGGCAGACGTACTTGAACTTGAACGTAGTGCCTTACACGAGATAGAACCTAAACAGGCTTGTTCCATGCCCTTTACCGTAGCCTGTTCATCATTTTAATACCATGATCATCCTTATATATAAATGTCAGTATAACTCCACAAATGTAATGATTAAACTTATTTCTCAAAATAATCTCATATTAATATGCTAAAATTTGTGAGGTAGAAATATTATATATCCTATCAAACAAAAACAATTCATATAATGAAATTTCTCATTATATAATCTGGAATGAGAATCGACATCATTTGTAATAACATGTAGCTTACTCATCATAATTGCCATCCTATTATGTATGTTCTATATGGTAAGCATAATCACGAGAGTAAAGCATGTAACAGATTCCACATATAATTAAATTGCATAGCAGCAGTATAAATAGCTTTATAAGATGCCCACCTTGTTCTGAACCGGAAAAACTTTGACTAAATCCTTTAGGAAGAAGATAATAAGCAGATAACACAATTGGTTAGAAACTCGTGTTTATAATGTATCATGGAACAATAGAAAATAAAGTAAAATAAGAGGAATAGAAAGAGATAATTAATAAACTTCTCTTGATAATTGTCGTGCCTTGTTTTCTCACGAAATAGGGTTTCGACATGTGACAACTGTTTTAAATGGATATTAAAAGAGAAGAGTCGTCACCTAACGATTTTAAGGTGTGTTAGGGCACCTATTATGCAAATAACTCCGTTTGACGAGTCAATACCACCAAAG
The DNA here is from genome assembly GCA_005239525.1 of Nicotiana knightiana. NCBI lineage: Eukaryota > Viridiplantae > Streptophyta > Magnoliopsida > Solanales > Solanaceae > Nicotiana > Nicotiana knightiana. Next base: position 15,050 of record ML403690.1, on the reverse strand, counting down.
ATCGGGTAAGGGCTCAAATTACGACAACTGTGGGTCCGACATGTAAAGCCCCGTAGAAATACAATAGTTATACTAATCATTAATTAATGCATATGCTAAAAAAAAATAAAGAATTAATAATAAGTTTGGTTAAGGTGAGCCGAAAGCCCAAGGAAACTAAAAAGGGCAAACCTTCTGCCTAAGAAGGCTCTATACTTTGACATTCTCTAAATCAAGGTAAATAACTCCTCTACCTCTAGTTCCCATGATTATGATCTCCATGTGAAATAGAGTTTAAATCCAGAAGTTTTCATTCTATTGATATATTTATTTAGACATATACTAATGATATCGCTTATAAATTAGAGGGGAAAACCCAAATCCTTTAGTTTGTTATTTTAACTCAGTGCAATTTATATCTTTTTGGTCTATAAGGAAGAATCTGTATTTTCTAGTAAGGTTAAAGTTTGTATATGGGATTTGGAATCCAATTTCTACTTACATAAACAAGTCAAATTGAAGCACTAGCTAGTTACTATTATGAACTAAACTATTGTCTCGTAGTATGACAAATAATCATTATATTTCTTATACATCTTCTTAGTGTTTAAGATAAATTTATATTTTTTTCAATTTATAAACAAAATACTTCATCTTTTAGGTCTAGGACTAAATAATTATAGGTCAGTGACTCATAGATTTTTATAAAACTAGTGTCCTTGACTTCATGTTCTTTTTTTTTTTTTTTTTTTTTTTTTTTTTTTTGTTAATTAAATAAGTCTGTAGAAACTACTTCTAGATTGAGAAAATTTCCAAGCTAGGAATTCACTTGAACTACTGAAGGGTGAATGTTTGGACATATAATTTAGTTTGAATCCATGCTGAAAAATTAATAGCTTATGAATTAACATAGCCCAGCTCATTATTGTACACTTTGAGTTGTCGAATATTCGGGAAACTTGAAGAGACGAACTGGAGCCAAAGCTTTAAAGGTGAGTTGAGGCTTTTCCTAGTAGGGAATTCCACAATAACCCTTGTGCTTCATGTGTTCGATAAATCTAAGCAATATCTTCTTATACTCCAACACTTAGTCACTCTGCCCTTGTTCAATATTACTCTACATGTGACAGAACTACAGGCCTACGGGTATTATTACTTCTTATTTGCCTTTAATTGTTGTATTTACAGTTAGTTTAATATTTAGTTTCAGCATTCATTCATACATTAATGTGATCACATTCAGAAGGGAGAGCTAGCCAACCTCTCCTTGCGTGAGTGCCACCAGGGCCAGGGTTAACTACCTCATGCTCGTAAGGGCTATTGTTTGTTGGGGAGATAGGCCGACACTCCCCCGTGCGTGTTGCAAGATCTCACGTATGTAGGGCCACTATGTTTAACTTAAATTCTATTTTTGTTAGTTATTATTTGTTTACATGTTCAGCTTACAATTTTAGTTTTAGTCTTATAAGTTTTCAGACCTTAAATTGCTTACGTGCTTTATGTGGATATCTTTTCTTCTTATTATGTTTATCCCAGAAGGTCTCATCTGCTTTCTTAGGAGGTAGCCTATGAGACTTGATAAGTATCTTGTCGTGATATTAGTCCGTGAGGGCCTGTTTTCTTTTTTCATGGATGCAGATAATACTGATCACGTTCCCGGCACTACAGGATAGGACTAGCTTCCAGCTAAGATTTTTCCCTGCTTCTCTGCTCGGTTGGGACTCAAACTCAGTATTGATTTATATTGTTTCATTATTTGGGGTATGCTCCGAGGGCATAGAAATTGAGTATTCTTAGAGGCTCATGACTAAGTATAGTGGGTATTACACAATTTTTATTCTCAGTTGGGTATTTTGTCGAGACGTATGACTTAACTCCCAATTTGAATTTAGTTCTTTTCTTTTTTAATTTTATAATAAATATGTCATGGTATCATTTTGGGTCACTTCAGTTATCATGATTCATAATACAACTTAGTTAAGGGTTCACTCGACAGGTTGCTTGGGTCGAGTGCCAATCACGTCGCACCTTAGTTTTGGGGCGTGACAGGACCGAACTTAAAACTATGTGGATTAGGCTAGATGATCAGATAAACAAAGAAATATAAAAGTCGAAGAGTTTCATTATAACACAAATGAGAATTGGTACAAATCTTTAAGGACGCAAAGATACAACTACAATGGTCTACATTAAAGGACTAAGTGTATAAAGGAAAGGGCCCCCTAAGTTTTTTGCCTAAAGGACCACCCCGTGCAACATAGATAATACTTCACAACTCCCTTTATGATAAGAGTAACTCATATTTTTCAGCTGGCACAGACTATCATCTCATGTTACCCGATCACTATGTTGAAGTTGTTTACCTAAAGCGTTCTAATTCAATTCTAAGTCGCGTCCTATGCGTGCACCACCCGTCACATGCCTATGATCCAGGAGGCTTTGAACCTAGTATTTGGGTGGTTCTAGACTTTACTTAGGTTGCTCAAAAATGATAAAACTAAGTGACATTCAAAATAGATAGGACTTCACATAAAGACAATTAAAGGCCCATGTTAGCCTCCACATGTAACAATAAATGCACGCGAGCAGATTCCATATTAAGCAGCAAGCAGTTTCAGAATCGAGGTGTTGCTTAAACCTATAGGCGTGACTTCTAAGTGACCGCACAGTTTAAGAACATCTCATGGGCAATGCTACAATTCAGATTATCGAGATTATAGATTACAAGTTATGAAAACCTATAGACATGATCTCCAAGCGATTCGCACAATGAGACAGTGAAAACCATTGAAAAACTCATAATTACTCGTATTTTATCCTATTGGCATGCTTTCTAAGCGAGTAGAAGTATTTATAGCCAGGTTCTCTAATAATTGGTAGATTTATCGTGCTTATTCCTATAAGCATGTTATCTAGGTGGGAAGAGTAATAAGACAACAGAAACAGTCGATTAGGGAAAATTAAAGCCCTATAGACATGGTATCTAGATGAAAATTAACAAAGGCGTTGTAGTTGCACAAATTGAGCGAATAATTATTGATGCTTGATTACATACATATATCTAACCCAGACGAGGGACTCATACATGATTACATACAACAGACTATATGTTAAACTAACTAGTATGAGAAGGAAGCCCATACACTTATTTTATTAAAATTGTAAAGCTAATCATCACCAAAATATATAGAAAAAAATCATGTAACATGTTGGAAGAACACACATGGGACAAGTTTATGTCTGCATTTTTTAGTTTTAGGGGGGATGGTAGATCATCATAAGATGATAGACTACTTCCAAAGAAGTTTCAAGCATTAGCATGGTCAAAACAGCTATAGACAAATTCACAACAGGGGATCTAATTATGAAAACTTGAAAGATCAATAGAGAAAAGCCTTAATAGAAGAGTTTGAGCCTAAGGAATGACAATATAGGTTCATAACAAGTGAAAGAGTATAGCATGTGCAACATTAGCAAAGTTGAGGAGGCACATTACTTAGTTCAACATGGTAAGCATGCATGCTTAGTTTTTAGAACAACGAGATTACATCAAAGTATGAAATAATCCAAAAGAGATTCATAACTAGGAAATTAAGGTACAAAGGTCACAACCAGAGAATGGTAAGTAAGCAAGCACATAGGAATGCACGGTCTATAGGAGCTAGTAAGGATCTTAATTATGCCGAGCGCAACACAGAAATTCCCAAGTTCAAGATTATTATGGTAGAAAACATTGCCAATTTAAGGTTAAATAGAGCTGCAGACTTCATAGCTTAAGCCAGTCAACTATACATGATCGTGGAATCTAAATGTAGTAGGACTCAACTAGGAGCATAAACAATACCAGAGAATACATCATTAACCAAATACAACAATAGGTTTAATTAAAGCATCACGAAAACAGATTTGGTTCATGTAAGCAGGTAATAACAGAGTTCACATAAAGGATTTACGGCAAATTCTGGGAAGAAGATGATTCCCTAGGAATTTCAGTGCAAGAATCCAGAACAAAGTTTTCGACAAACTCATAATAAACAGCGAAACACAAAGTAAACTTAAAGTTACCTAGTCATCTAAGATGATCATAAGAATCTAAATAGGTTATGACATTCAAAGACTCAAAGTTACAGGGTATCTACAAAAGCGTGTAAAATAACATAATATAGAATTAATATTGGTTCAAATAACATGAGTATGAGAAATACTGGAAACAAGAAAAATAAGATAGAAATGAAAAATTCAATACACTCACTAGTTTGCAGATTCGACAAACAAAATAAGAGGGAAAAGCTAAGTGTTAGAAACAACTTAAATTCCACCAGCAAAGAGAACAACTAAAAGACCCAAATCCTAGTGCGTCAGAGTTCACAAGAGTCTCAAATGGACCCCGAGCAGTGCTCGCACTAGGGAGGTCGTTAGAAAGGATTCTGATGGACTTGGATTTCAGCCGGCCAAGAGCAATAGATTCAGAATAATATAGAATAAGTGAGAGTGAGAGAATCACAGTGATTAAGGTCTGTCCAAAGGGAAAATTGGTGAGGGGTTTATATAGTGTTCAAATTGAGCGAACGAACAGGAAAAATCATCAGTCAAACACAAGAAAGGAAAGAATATATCACATGCAATCAAAAACATTAAAGAAAAAGGAAAATCTCAAACCCTAGTTGGGTCCAACGACCCTAAATCGAACCAATAATGCAAGAATCACTCCTTGTAGAGTGTATATAGACGAAAGATCGTCCATATCTTCACAAAATCGGAGTAAATCAGGCTCGTTCTTTGAAAGGTAGTTCTTGCCAAATATAGGGCAAGGACTAAGTAACACCATATACACGCATATAATAGTAAAGTATCACAACATAGGTAAGTAAATCATGGATTAACTCCATGTTTAGGTTGGAATCAGAGAGGATTTAAGGGTATGACAGCTAGGGTTTCTCAGAGACGAGTGGAGAGATGAGAGAATACAGAGGCGACTGGGCAGGGAAATGGGTCTCTAGGGTTTGGGTTGGGTTAATTAAAAGGGGGGAATTAACGAAGGTCATTGATCTCTCAAGATCAACAACCAGGATAAAAAATTGAACTGGTGGGTCGTTTGAAATGGGTTACGACCGGGTTTTAGTAAAGGGTCATTTGACTTGGGCTGGAGGTTCTTGGGCTGAGGATTTGGGCCAAATGTGATCCGAAATTGGCTTAAAATTGGGCCATAGTTTAAATACACAAAATTTATAAAAACATAATTTATAAAAGTAATTAATAAATAGTAAAAATATTACTTATGCAGTAAAATAATTGGAAATAATAATTTAGTATTATAAAAATATAAAATATTATTTTGGCACAAATAATGAAATAAAAACGCAATTATTCATGAACATAGGCTTTTATTGCAAAAATTACATAAATAACTAAAATATATATGTAATTACATAAAATGAAGTAAAATATTACTAAACACACACGTGGATATAAAATGATAAATTTGGATGATTAAGTCATCATAAGTAATTTAAAAGGATAATGTTTAAGTAATTTAAATGCAAGAAAATTAATTTTAAGGCTCTAAAAATTATGAAAATATATGAAAAATGCTTATATAAATCTTGTAAATTAAATAACGATGCAAAATGACATTTTGAAAATATATATACTATTTGAAAAAATGTGAGGGCAAAATTGGACATCAACAGCTGCCGCTTTTTACCCGGGAATGATGAAAGAGTTGACGGGAAAAGAAAATGATGACCAATTTTGGCCAAATTGAGTGGGAATGATGTGATTTGAAAAATGGGGCGAACCATGATTCCTGAGTTGCCTACATATCCTGGTGGTACAGGATTCAGGTCGTGTATAGTTCTGGATTCAACGGCAAACGAAACCGATGGAGTTATTATAAGAGGGTAGTGTTGCAGGTAACAGATAATTTAGGGTGGAGTGATGCGTGGCTAGAATTCATGGTTTTAAGAATTATATACCTTACATTTTGTGTGCATTAATGATAAAAATACACGTTATATGTGCATAATGGAGTCTATTTCATGTGTAGGTGAATTGGAGATGGAAGCCGAGCTAAATGGATGCATAAACGTCAAAAATACGCTCAAGAGTCGAAAAGGAAACACCCGGGCGTTTGTCCCCTAACGCCAGGCCTGCCCAGGCTATAAGGGGGCGTTTGGGGCTTAACACCCGGGTCCTATCCGGTCAATTCCGAGTTTTGAAGGTTTTAAGTGTTTCCCGGTTTGAATAGAAGTCTCCTACACGGTTAGGGTTTGTCCCAAACTTATAAATAGACCCAAAAACACAACTTTAAGGGGATTTTGATTAACGGATATTCACGTGAGGGGATTTGACGTGGAGAAACACACACCACGCTCGAAGGAGGCTTCTACCTAGTTTTTCTTCTCTTCCTTTAATTTCATAGTTTATTAGTTCTAGAGTTTTGGGTGCTACATGAACGTTGTAGTTTAGAGCTTGAATTGTTCTTATTATTTTATCATATTGGTTTATTTATTCAATCTTGCACTTAATTATTTGATTGCTTGATCACCAATTGAATANTACTATCTACGAATCTAGGGTTGAACTCGGGAGAGGGAATTCTAGATTGCATATAAGATTGGGTAGAGCAAGATCTTAACCCTTCAGGGGAGCGGATTTGCGGTTAGGATAGGAATATACCTAATCGCCTTGCTTGGTTATTATACGGGAATTATTAGTGCGTTCTTGTTAATCCTAATTTCATAGGAATATAGGCGTTAGGTTAGCTTGAATAGGCGAGTTGTACTTCGGGAGAAGGCTACGAGCAATATTAACCTCGTCAATCAATAAACCTGATAAATTAATTAGATGATTAAAGTGAAAAACTCAACAGGATTGTTTGCTAACCCATAGCTCTAGAATATCGGCTCTTATTGAATTTGTGTCTAATTTCACCAATTTGTTTCGTTAATTTCATAGTTTACTATTCTAGATTAATTTTAGTGAAATATTGATACTTTAGTGTTCTCTTGAATAGATTAATTGTTTGGGTTTAATTTAGTTGATAGTTAATCAGAAGCCTCTGTGGGTACGATATCTGGACTTACAATCCTATATTACTTGTCGACCACGTATACTTGCGTGTGCGTATTGGAAGTAACATGGATCTATGGATGCGAATTTTGGATGTTACCGGTGTATGAGGCAGATATTCGAACGGTCATAAAAAAGGTAGTCAAGTATTGATAGTCGGTTACTTTTGAGGAGTCGAAGGATGTGAACGTTGTGAACGGAAACTGGAGTGAAGATTGCTCCCGGTTGTAGAACAGTTACTTCCTGAATTACTTGCAAAACTTAAAACAGAATGCTTGTGAATATATATGGTTTATTGCAAAAATTTAAACATGATGCAAATTCCCTTTGGACCATGAGAGTTGTCTTTGGACGATGAGGATGATGTCCTTAGACCATCACGTCCTGGGCCATGAAGTGTATGATAATGGATTCGCAGGCCATGAAATGGTGTCCTCGGGCCATGAGGATGGTGCCTCTAGACTATGACGCCTTTGAATGATGATGCGCAGTTTTGAGAGATTCTCAGGCCATGGAATGGTGTCTTCCAGCTATGAGGATGGTGTCTTCGACCATGACGCCTTCAGAAAAAATGGCGATGTTTCAGCCTATGAAATGGAGAGATATGATACTTAGTTATATGCGAGGACGAGACAAGATAGGGCTTATTATTATATGAGATGAGGGTAGTGCTTGGTCTTTGACAAGGAGAGGCCAGGCTTAGCCTCACGCAATTACGGAGGCAATGCTTAGCCTCATGCAAGAATAGAGACAATTCTTAGTCTCATGCAAAGAAATGCAGTGCTTTGCCTTATGCAATTACGGAGGCAATGCTTAGCCTTATGCAAGAAATGGAGACAATGCTTAGTCTCATGCAAATAAAGATAATGCTTAGCCTTATGCAATTACGGAGGCAATGCTTAGCTTTATGCAAGAAATGGAGACAATGCTTAGTCTCATGCAAAGATAGGCAGTGCTTAGCCTTATGCAATTACAGAGGCAATACTTAACCTCATTCAAGAAATGGAGACAATGCTTAGTCCCATGTAGAGAAAGGAAATGCTTAGTCTTATGCAATTACAGAGGCAATGCTTATCCTCATGCAAGAAATGGAGACAATGCTTAGTCTCATACAAAGAAAGGCAGTGCTTAGTCTTACACAGAGGTAATGCTTAACCTCATGCAAGAAATGGAGACAATGATTAGTCTCATGCAGAGAGAGGCAATTCTTAGCCTTATGCAATTAAGGAAGAAATGCTTAGCCTCATGCAAGAAATGGAGACAATGATTAGTCTCATGCAGAGAAAGGCAATGCTTAACCTTATGCAATTACGGAGGCAATTCTTAGCCTCATGCAAGAAATGGAGACAATGCTTAGTCTCATGCAGAGAAAGGCGGTGCTTAGTCTTATGAAAGAAAAGAAATGATCAGCTGTGAGAGAGTAAAGCATTTCTTAGCTTGATGTGTTTGTGTTTAGAAACTTGTCTCGTGAAGGTAGTGATTTCGATGTGCGTATGTATTTGTGAAAATTACTGTTGTGTCTATTGTACCTGCATTCAAAGGAAAATTGTAAGTTTTTGCAAAGAACGGTTGGTTCATGCTCTTGATTCCCTACTTTTCCTTCATTCCTGTCCTGGGGTCCTTTTTGAGTTACCCTGGGTAACATTAAGCATGTATACACTTGATAAAATTATTTGCAAAAGTGTAGTTGTTTGAAATATATGATAATGCATGGGATCAAACAATTTAGATGAACCGGTGACTGCAACACATTTAGAGATATTGCAACCTCTTTGCTTTAGAATTTTGAGGGTCTTTCTCAAAATTCTGCCCCAGTTTAAATGCATACTCCTGACAATACATTCCTTGGTTGTTACACACGTAATGAAATTGGACAAACTCGATATCCTACCCCGGTTTCTTATCATGGGGAAATGAAGATTTATTAGGATGTGACCGAACCCATAGGGCTGCCTACGTATCCCCTCTTAAACAGGAATCAGGTCGAGCGTTTTTCAGTTACATCAAATGAAAAAATGCAAAAAATCTTAAACGTAGTATCTCTTGACTGCGTCTGAATTGATAGGTTTCGGAAAAATCTCTCTATCTATTTCTGCAAGTATAAGTGTTCCTCTTGTTAGTACCCGATGAACCATGTAGGGACCTTGCCAATTGGGTTAGAACTTCCCCTTGGCTTCATCCTGATATGGGAAGATTCGCTTTAGTGGCAATTCTCGATGTGAATTGCCTTGGCCTGACCCTTTTGTTGAAAGAGCTTGCCATTCTGTTCAGGTAGAGTTGACCGTGACATACTGCATTCATTCTTTTCCCATAAATGAGAGCTAGTTGTTCATAGTGGCTTTGTATCCATTCTGCATTGTTGAGCTCAGCTTCTTGTATGATTCTTAGAGAATGGATTTCTACTTCGGCAGGAATAACAACTTCAGTACCATAAACCAGTAGTTAGGGGTTGCCCCAGTTGATCTGCGAACTATGGTACAATATCCAAGTAAAGCAAATGGCAGCTTCTCGTGCCATTATTTATAATTCCCACCATTTTCCTTAATATCTTCTTGATATTCTTGTTGGCGGCTTCTATGACTCTGTTCATTTGTGGCCTATATGTTGTGGAGTTCCTATGCTTGATCTTGAATGTTTCACACATGGCTTTCATCAAATAGCTGTTTAAATTGGCGGCGTTGTCAGTAATGATTGACTCTGGTACTCCGAATCGACAAACAATGCGGTCACGAACAAAATCTACTACAACCTTCTTAGTTACCGCTTTATAAGATGCAGCTTCAACCTATTTGTTGAAGTATTCTATGGCCACCAGAATGAACCTATGCCCATTTAAAGCAGTGGGCTCGATTGGGCCGATGACATACATACCCCAAGCAGAGAAAGGCCAGGGTGAACTTGTTGCATAGAGTTAATTGTGTGGTACTCGTATCATGTCAGCATGTATCTGGCATTGATGACACTTCTGAACATACTTGATGCAGTATGTTTCCATAGTCATCCATAAATACCCTGCTCTTAGTATCTTCTTGGCTAAGATGAAACCATTCATGTGCGGTCCGCAAGTTCCGGCATGTATTTCCTCGAGCAATCTGGATGCCTCCTTAGCATCGACACACCATAGTAATCCTGGGTTAGGAGTCCTTTTATATAGAATTCCCCCGCTTTGAAAGAAATGGTTGGCTAATCTTCGAAGTGTGCGCTTATGAGTATGGGTAGAAGTATCTGGGTATTCTCCCTTTTCCAGGTACTTCTTGATGTCGTGGAACGATGGATTTCCATCAATCTATTCTTCACCATGAGCACAGTAAGCTGGCTATTTATGAATCCCTATTGGGACAGGATCAATGAAATTTTTGTCTGGGTGTTGTATCATGGAGGACAAAGTGGCTAACGCATCTGCAAACTCGTTCTGAATCCTTGGAATATGTTTGAATTCTATCTTTGTGAACCTCTTGATCAGCTCTTGTACATAGTGTAAATATGGCAATATTTTGGTGTTATTCATATCCCACTCCTAGAACCTGGTGCACCAAAAGATCTGAATCTCCGATTACCAGCAGCTCCTGAATGTTCATGTTAATGGCCAACCTAAGCCCCAAGATGCAAGCCTCATATTCTGCCATATTGTTGGTGCATGAAAACCTGAGTTTTGTAGATACCGGATAGTGTTGGCCGATATCTGATACTAAGATAGCTCCGATACCAACTCCTTTGAAGTTTGCTGCCCCGTCGAAGAACATTCTCCAACCATCATATGCCTCGGTGATATCTTCGCCCACAAATGACAGCTCCTCATCGGGAAAATATGTTTTCAATGGTTCGTATTCTCCATCTACAGGATTTTCTGCCAGATGATCCATCAATGATTTCCCTTTGACCACCTTCTGAGTTACATAGACAATGTCGAACTCGCTCAACAATATTTTCCACTTTTCTAACTTACCCGTAGGCATAGGTTTCTGAAAGATGTATTTTAGCGGATCCATCCTTGATATGTGATATGTAGTGTATGCACAGAAATAATGCCTCAACTTCTGAGTTATCCACGTCAAAGCACAACAGGTGCATTTCAGCAAAGAATATCGGTCTTCGTAAGGCATGAATTTCTTGCTCAGATAATATATCGCCTGCTCCTTTCTTCTAGTTTCATCATGTTGTCCCAAAAGCTCCCTCCAATACGGACAAATAAATAAGCAGAGGCTTTTTTGGTTCTGGTGAGACCAGAACAAGTGGTTTAGATAAATACTCCTTGATTTTATCGAAGTCTTTCTGACATTCTTCAGTCCAGCTTGTTGCAGCATCTTTCCTCGGCATCTTGAATATTGGCTCAAATATCACAATTGATTGTGCTATGAAGCGGCTGATGTAATTGAGACGCCCTAAAAAGCTCATCACATCTTTATTATTCTTCGGAGGTGGTAGGTATTTGATAGCTTTGACCTTTGATGGGTCCAACTCAATCCCTCGATGACTGACGACAAATCCTAACAATTTTCCAGCAGGGACTCTCAAGGCACATTTTGTAGGATTCAACTTCAAATTATATTTTCGAAGCCAGTCGAAAAATTTCTTCAAGTATGCTATATGATCCGAAATCCTTTTAGATTTGATGATAACGTCATCCACGTACACCTTTATTTCCTTGTGTATCATGTCATGGAAGATGGTTTTCATGGCTCTCATGTAGGTGACCCCAGCGTTCTTCACATCAAATGACATCATTTGTTAACAGTATATCCACCATGGTGTTATGAAGGCTGTCTTTTGGAGATCCTCTTCATCCATCCAAATCTGATGGTATCCTGCGAAGTAATCCATAAAGGATTGGAGCTCATGCTTGGCACAGTTGTCAATCACTATGTGTATGTTGGGCAGTGGGAAATCATCTTTGGGACTTTCTCTATTCAGATCTCGATAATCAATACATACTCTTACTTTCCCATCTTTCTTTGGAACTGGCATAATATTGGCCAACCAAGTCGGATATTCGACCACTCGGAGAACCTTGGCTTTGATTTTCTTGGTGAACTCTTCTTTTATCTTCAAACTTATATCCGTCTTGAATTTTCCAAGCTTCTGCTTTACTGATGGACACAAGGGATTAGTGTGTAGCTTGTGATCCACTATGGATGTGCTCAAACCAATCATATCGTCGTAAGACCATGCAAAGATATCTTCATACTCTTTTAGGAATCTGATGTACTCTTCCTTCTCTGATGGTGATAGATAAATGCTTATACGTGTTTCCTTGACCGTTTCAGAATCCCCTAAGTTAACGTCTCAGTTTCCTCCAAATTAGACTTTGGTTTGTTTACAAATTTTTCCACTTATGTGATGATTTCCTCAGGTATTGTATCATCTTCCAGATCCTCTGAATCACTATCCTCATGTCGTGTTGTCTCATTACATGTCACAGTCGTAGGTTCATCGGAATAAGTAATAATAATGTTGAAAAAGAAAATGTAAAGAATAATAATAAATACAAAAATAGTAATGCATTAATAAAATCTTAAAAACGTCAACAAGTGTGGCTCGATGACTCGAGCAATTATTTCAAAACAAAATACTGAAAAATGTCTCAAATGCTCAAAACTATTTTTTATTTAAAAGTAATTCATGCTAATTTGCCAGGCTACCCAGGAACTCGACGGGCCCAGGGATAGTGCAGCAGTCCAGTTCTTGAGAACAGCTCCTTTCTCCACAGTTTGAATGGTAAGGTCTTCCTCCTCCTCTTCAATTATTGCACTACAGTCCATATCCTCTTCGTCTAAAAATAGATTCCTCATGCCCGCTAAAACTTCATCTTCCTCGGATCCCCACATCATGTCAGCTTGATGGAATGTCTGATGCAGAGGTGGTACCCATTGTTCCAGTGGATAATAAGGACTCCGACATGGTGTGACCAATCCTGGTGCTCCTGCCATGTGTATTCATATTCGAGTCCAAAAGTCGTCCGATGATGCAGTGGTTGTACGGATTTGGTGATCCATTGAATATTTTTGCCGAGACCATTGTCGGGTTCATACATGTCCATAGCAGTATGATTTCTATCATTTTTCTCCACCATCGGTCCTTTTCAATTGCGTTGACTCGCTCAATGCGATGCTATATTTCTCCAGCCAACTTCTTTCTATTTTTGATGACTGGAACAGTCTGATTGGTGTAGATGGGTTTACTTCTATCTCCATGAATGATCACCTCCTAATGATTCCACTCAAACTTCACAGACTGATGCAAGGTTGAAGCCACTGCACCAGCAGCATGTATCCATGGTCGTCCCAATAATAGGTTGTAAGTAGCAGATATATCCAGCACCTGAAACTCGACATCAAACCAAGTAGGGCCCATTTGTAGACTGAGGTTGATTTCTCCAATGATAGCTCTCTGAGATCCATCAAATGCTTTCACATTCATGCTTCCCATTCGTATCTTATGCAGGCCTTTAAATAATCTCTTTAGAGTAGTCAGTGGGCATATGTTGAGACTTGAACCCCCATCTAACAGGACCCTGGCGATGAACTTATCCTCAAATTGCACTGTGATGTGTAGTGCCATGTTGTGACTCAATCCTTCTAGTGGTAATTCATCTTCATGAAAGGTGATTATGTGGCTCTCCAATACCTGTCCGACCATGTTAGCCATCTCCCCACTAGTGATGCCGGTGCGTACATAAGCTTTACTCAACACCTTCATCAAAGTATTCCTGTGTGTGTCGGAGTTTTGTAGTGGTGACAAGATGGATATCTGAGCGGGAGTTTGTTCAAGTGGTCAACGACAGAGTACTCTCTTGCTTGCACCTTCCTCCAAAGATCATAATTTCCAGTCTCGGCAATAGGCGGCTTAGATGTATCTTCTTTGCTTGTTCCCCCCATGTTATAAGGTAAACTCTACCAGTTCTAGTCATACCTCGTGCTGTCCCCGTTTCCTCCAGTTTTTCTTTTCCTTTTCTCCTTGCTTCCACAACATAGTCCCATGGGATGGCATCAGACTGGTAGGATGGCGTGGGAGCCACCATCATGGTGAAGGGTATAGATACCTCAACTTCAAATGGCGCCTGGGTTTGGACCACAATTGGCGTGAGGGTGACTGGAGACGTTTTAGGAGCATCTCCCTCTCGAATAAGTCTGATTGACCCTTCTGGGTCCCATTCTTAATCTGTCTCTAAGCACAATCACTCCCTCACCTCTGTGATCTGGGAGAGGATTGTTACAAACATTTGGTGCAGCTTCCTTTGCCTGTATGACCTTAGTGTCGATTGTCACACCTCCTTTTTCCACTACCCCCCGGATTGATGAAAGGTAGAAAGGTAGTTTTTCCACTTTAAGTGACATTATTCAGATTTGGGATTTATTTTAGTTTTCAGAGTCGCCACCCGGATTTTTGACGATGTTCCGGGACACCGTTTTATTGAAATCCCAAACCGAGGAAATTTAGACTCTATTTTAAGTTGTCTGCGTACCAGAAATCCGAGTAAGGAATTCCGTTAACCGGGAGAAGGTGTTAGGCATTCCCGAGTTCCGTGGTTCTAGCACGGTC